>JAADXW010000196.1:0-31458 GCA_023337975.1 Phytopythium ostracodes
CTGGCAAAACACCTTACAGTACTTTTCGTTGCTTTTCCATCACGGAGATTCCCGTTGCGGTCGTCTATGGATCCGTTAGCATTATAGAGATTTCGCAACTCGTGATTACTGGTCCGTTCAAGCAAAATGGATATAGAACGGACATTCTCGGCGGATAGGGTAGTTTTACCAGGAATGGTTCCTTGGCATCTCAGGAAAACGAAATTCTCAGGATCGGCAAGCGAAGCAGACTACCTGCAACAACTGATCGGTTCGTTGCCCTCGCTTCACGATGGACAACGAGAAGGAGTTGCTGCGCCGGTACATCACAACCAGCTCGATGACGACCAAGAATAAGACGACCTATCTGCAGCTCGTCGACTACGTGGAGCGCCCCTTGATCCCACCTGTTGTATTCGATTTGACCTAGTACAGCAACGCGAACAGCAAACTCGAGTTTCGCCTCGATGTGCGCGGTGTGCAGCAACTCTCTCGGCTGTTGCGCGTGCCAGATGTGGTGATCACGGACGAAGGAGATCGTATCAACGGAATGGAGGCGCTTTGCGTCATGTTGCGACGGCTGGCGTACCCCAAGCGGTGTTATGAGCTGATGGAGCGCTTTGGACGCTCACGCGAGGCGCTCTCGCGTATATTTCTCTCTATGACCGATCACGTACACGACACGTTCGCTGACAAAATCTACCTCGCTGAGGCGCTAGCCGCCAGTAGGATCGATGCGTACTGTGAGGCGATCGAGTGCAAAGGAGCGCCAATGAGCGGGATCTTCGGGTTTTCTAGATGGCACCAAGATCGCGATCTATCGGTCGTCTCCGCGTCCAGAGCGCGCCGACGAGAATCCGCAGAAGCACTGCTGCAGCGGACACAAGCGCTGTCACTGCCTGATAGTTCAGGCAGTGACAGCACCAGACGGCATGTGTGCGCACTTTTGGGGGCCGATGGAAGGCCGGCGTCACGGCGCCGCCATGTTGCGCAAGAGCGCGCTGATCGACTACTTCCACGCGCACGCCGACATGTTCGATGGCCGATTCCTTTACGGCGACCCGGCTTATGGCATTCAAGGCTACATCCTGAGTGGGTACAAAGACAACGTGTCCGACCCGGCGGAGCGCGCATTCAACACTGAGATGCGCAGGCTGCACGAATCGGTCGAGTGGAACTTCAAGTGCTTGAAGACTTTGTGGCCGTTCGTTGACTTCAAGAAGCAGCAGAAAATTCGCCTTTCACCCGTTGGGAAGTTTGTGAAGGTTGCCATGCTGCTCACAAACTGGAACAACTGTTACTCTGGCAGCAATCAAATCAGCTGCTACTTCGGTTTGACGCCGCCTTCGCTTGATGTATACCTCGCCTAGCTGCCTACCGATTAGCTAGCCTCGTCATGGTTCGACCGATCGTTAATCAATGCAAGCTGGATCATATTTTCGTACCGTGCATTCTCAAGGCGAGCCATCTTCAGCTGGAACTCACGATCTGCTGCGCGCTCCTCCCGTTCATGCTCTCGTTCGCGCTCGCGAAGGGCGCGGGCTTCTTGTTGTTCTTAAACTCGATGCTGACGCTCAGGTTCGCGCTCGTTGTCCTCACGAGTGAGATCGAACACCGTCGTCTTGTCCACGGGCTTGCGCTTCTTTGCGTCGCTGTCGGCTGTGCTGTCGTCGACGCCTTTGCGCGCTCGCATGCGCTCGACGGCTTCCTCACGGAGTCACTTGCCGATCTTCTCCTCGGCGAGCACGCGATCGTTCTTGGCTTTCATGCGCGCCGCCTCAGCGCGGTCGTTCTCGACGACAAGCAGTGCAAGCTCATCTAGCAGTTACCGCCGGGTAGTATAGAGCTTCGAGACGCCCGATTTGGCCTTAAACCGATTATCGGCCTTCGCGTGCTCGGCGAGCACCGTGCTGACACGCGCCTGAGCTGACTTTCCTGTCAGAGTAAACTTCGTGAACCCATCGACCGACCTGACCTTGGCAACAACAGCTTCCCACGCCTCCATCATAGTGCCGCGGTCTGACGCGAATTGCTGGTCGGCGATGACTTGCCGTAGAGGGATGACGTCCTTCACGCTGAACTTCTTTCTTTTCACCTTGACGGCGCAGCGGCTGGCGTCTTCGCGACCTGGCCATCTGGAGCAGAAGATGTCGCTCTCGTAAGGCCGTTGCTGCGGTAGTCGCTGCGGACGGATGCGCGGCGGCCACATCAGCGACTTGACCACCCATAGCAGGAGGCTTCGCCCGTGTGCGAGCCGGCATGTAGGGTGGAGCGGTGTCGACAGAAGCTGATGTCACCTCAGCATGCCGTTCACGAGCAAAAGCGTGGTTCTCGTGGCTAGTTGTTTAGACTCACACCGTTGACTTCCGAAATGCTACACTCTCACTTCCCAGACTGGGAACAGACCGCGATTCTTGCTAAATAATCAAATCTCAATTCCGGTTAGCTCCTCGTCCTCGCGAGTTGGAGCTGAACGGACCAGTAATCACGAGTTGCAAAATCTCTCTATTGACTAGGTGTGGCCCAACGAATCCAGTGGCTACAGCTTGATCTCTGCTACCCGTCTAGCAGTTCCAGGCAGGGATTCCGAAAATAAATATATCGAGAAATGAGTCCGCTCAAAACAAAATGTTAGTTATTAACCTTAGTACGAATCTGGATTTATGTACTGTATATATTTCTAGTATCCGACACTCCATCAACGATTGTGGTTGGGTCTTGATGAATTAACTAAAAAACAATAATTATATCGAAAACGCAAATTATGTATTCACACAATTTTTCGACCTTGATCCTGACCCAATCCACTGTCCTAGTCCAACCCACTCAGAGCTTGGTCAACGACGTCATTCTCGACGCGCATGTGCTGAAATAAAGTTGCCCACCTTTCGTTGTTAAATAACTAGGATTGTCGGATACAAGACGCGGTTTTCGCTGCAGTGGCCTCTTTGGTCTTTCGCTCTTTTGATTGGTTGAAACCTCCTTGTCTGATGTAAGAAGTTGTCGGATGCTAGAAGTAATATACGGTACATCCAACGAAAATGCGGAGTCTTCTCTTCATTTAGGTGTGCTGTTTGTCCACCACAAGTAATTTCCCGCCAAAATACAAGCTTGCAAAAAATATTTATCAGAAAAATATGAAGCCATCATTTTTTTAAGCGCAAGATTGGGTCAGTTTGGGTCGCTAAATCGATTGGTGAAGTTCTCATTCATTAATTCGAGATTCTTGTGGCCTAAAACGCTTGTTTTTCTTGTGCATTTCCATAGTTTGTTTTGGGCTCAAGCTAAATCAGCTGATTTTACAAAATTCAATTAGGTTTGAATTGAGATGGGCAAGTTTCAAAGCCGTTTTTCTCAAAAAGTGTATTATGCCTTTGTGATTGTGTCCGCCGAATCGGACTTCTAAATTGGGTCGTGCGCCCTTGAAAAGAGAGCAGCAAAACGTCAGCAGATTCCATCATAAAAAAGGATTGGACTCCTATAAGGTTTAGGTAAATTTCTTCCTTCGAATAAGTGGACAGCGCGCCCAGTAGCGAGGGCAATGAAGAAAGCGCGGCGAGATAAGCATCGAGGCGAAGCAAATGCACTATGCGCTCTCGCTCATATCTTGCTAACGAGTGGGTTGTTTGTCTTTCTGTTTGGTGCAACAGCTAGCTTAGACAAACGCGCAGCGAGTGCGGCGTGCCGCAAACGCGGGCGACCAGAGCTGCACGAGAGGTGAGCAGTCATGCGCGAGGCGTTATGCTGCCATTATCTTTTCGTTTGTATGCGGCTGCTGTACGTTCTTGCTTATATCTCGCTAACGAGTGGGTTGTTTGTCGTTCTTGCCAATGCAGTAGTGAGTTTTTTTTTTTCAATTGAAGCAAGCGATGAGACTCCATTGCTCCTAGAGCTGCGGTGCCAGCTGACAGTGAAGTCTGGCGAGCCGTTGACACCCTGTCGGGATCGAGCGCCCAGATACGACTTCTCATTCGTGGTTGCGGACGGGTACTCGGTTCTCGAAGATCAAGTCAAGCGCATATTCGACACCATCGCCAGCTTGGTATGGAGCGAGTCTCTCGCTATTTGTCAAGCCCATTAACAATGCCCCGCAGAAGAAGTATCTGCTGGTATCGCGCGACTCGACGGAGCTGCGCAACCAGATAGCGACAATCTAGCGTAAGGCGCAGCTCAGAAAGCACAGTCAGGCGGAATTTGTTCTATTGCTGTTCGTGTATGTGTCGCGACCACGTGCGTAGCGGTTGACGTCGCTGCGGTGCGCGACGGATGCGCGAATACATAAACAGCTACCCCGCGTCGCCGCATACAAGCGCGAACACCAAATTGAAGGCGGCGGAGCAGCGCAGCGCTACGCTGCGGTTACTCAGGCACGTCTCTCGGATGACACACCGACCCAAGTGCCAGACAACGAAACTTTTCGGCAGCTGCAGTTCATAGACCGCTAAGTCGCAGCCATGGAAGAGCAGTGGCCCGCTGATGAAGCCTATTGTCTCATTCGAGCTCGGATGCATGGTGTCATTGTGCCGTTGTTTTTTAATGTGAGTGACCTTCGAGCTGCCATCGGCTTTCCGTCGTACAGCTTGCGCCCGTCGATCTTCCGCCACGCGAATTCGACACACCAGAACCTGCAGAAGACATTGCAGACGTGGACCACCAGGACGAACCAGACAGAGACTAAAGGTTGGGTAGATTGATTTCGTGAGTACGGTAAACGCAATATTCACTCCAGCTGCATCATTAGTCCTAGTACACGAATGCATAGCAACCTTCAAAACATCTAGGGGGCACTCGCGAAAAGTCATGTCCGCATGACGCTGGATCCAGCGTTTCGGGAGGGAGAAGCCGACTTCAATTGGATTTAGATCTGAAGAGTAGGGAGGCAGGAAAAACAGGAGAACCCCGGTGACGTGCACGAGCTCTTGTATCTTCTTGTACGTGTGAATTATGGCGTTGTCCAGCACCACGATGGAGCGGGGCAGCGGTCATGGGTTCAAGTACGGAGCAATCTTGGCCTTGAACACTTCATGAAACTTGAGCCGGGTGAACGTATCGTCCGCTATGCCCCACGAAAAGCACCCCGTTACGTCCATAGCTGCCAAAGTTGAGACTCGTTCGCCTCGAGAGAATGGTACCGAAACATTGGATGGCGTGTTTCGCGCAGACCAACCATACCGGTGCAGCACAGACCTACAGAGAGTAAAACATTCACATGATGTTAAACGGCGAAATGAGCGCTAGATTTTAGAGCAATTGGTGCATTCATATACCTTCCATCTTTCGATGTTTCATCCACAAATATGAGCTGATCAGACCCGTTGTAGAACGGAGCGAGGCGAGTAACAAACTCTTTACGCTCTCGGGGCAAGCTTTCGAGTGCTCGCTTGGTGAGAACTTTACGAGACAACCCGAGACCAAAGCGCAACGCGCGGCATATAGTAGACGCAGTCCCCTTGGAAACTGAACCAACATCGCACCACGGAGTTCCTCAAAATAAAAACATGGATGACTCTTCACATACTCACACACAAATGTACGCACTAGTTTGGGCCACTTCGAGCTCTTTTGAGCTCTCACTTGCTTATCAACGTTGCCTGCCTTCAGAAATCGCATGTACCAGAGTGTAAGTCTCCTTTCGGATATTTCTAGCAGAGTAGCAACCATACTGAGCTGAATGTCATACGCATAGGTAAGCACGATGGCGCGCCACCTCAAATCTAGAGAAAAAGTCATTCTTCGCCGCAAGAAATGGACACTAAGACCATGCTTCTGCACAAATGCCCGATTGTGAAAGCCATCCGGCACCAACCATCGCATCGGTTGTCGTGACATCGTTTTCTTCTAATTTGTAGTGCTAATTTGAGGTACCCCACAATAAAATTTATTGCTATTCGCACTAGGTGCATGAAACATCCACTCGTGGACCTTGAAAAAAAGTATACTTTTTCTGCCCCGATCAGCCAAAACAACAATAAATGGTTGATAACTAACATTTTGATCCGCGCAGACTCATATATTTTGATCTTTCTTGGGAAATTATTTATCCCGGCTGTATGTCAACTCCAATCAGTAATTTACTTCGTCGTCCTCCTCACGATCATGCCAACGTCGAATGCGGTCGAGCGCTTCTTCAGCTCGACGCGAGCTGTACTGCGCCATGAGCGCCATCGACGCTTTCTGATGGCGCTTGAGATGATATAGTTTTTGAAGGTCAATAGCCCTTACTGGAACGTGGAGACGGTGGAGGGGTGCAGTAGGATCTGATGTGCGATCACCAGGGTTTATGGTGTCCGTTTGGACACGCATTTATTTCGTCATTGGCCCGGTTGCAGTTATATATTATTGCCGCTGCCCACGAGCTCCTTGTCCGCTATTTATTCGCCTCATGATCATGCAGTAGGTATATATTGTATTTTCGGAATCCCTGGTTCCAGGTGCTACAGCTCCGAGCGACCACGAGAAGACGCCAGAGGCGCTGCCCCCAGTTATTAGTGAATATCCCAAACGCCCTACCCAGTCTCCTGCAACCATCCCCACCGCCGCATAAACAGGCAGGCGCACACCAAAAGCTCCGCCGCCACTGTTCGTAACCCGTCGGCCTATCGCCAAAGCGGCCAACGCAACGCTACTACTGTAGGTGTACAGTAGTCTCCCTCTGCACCGGAAGCGGGCGAAACGTCGACATGCAATGCGCCTCACTTGGCTCCTTCACATCCTCTAACCGATCTACTGACTGGACGAGCGGCATCCGCTTCCAGTGGATCCATCATTACAGTAATCTGCACCCCATTTTGGATCTTGATCGGCCCTTCAACTTGTCGCTCGCACCTTGTCCACCCGTTAAAGTGCGACTTTGTCTGAATATTTGCGTGTTCTCCGCGTTCAGATGCGCGCCTGTATTCGGGTAAACCTCGGTACGCCCATCACGGTATACTTTTTCCAAGTCATTTCGCCGCGATCCGCCACTTGAGTCAAAGACACCACCAGCGAGCATCTCCGAGTGCCGGCAGAGAAAAGCGACCGACCGACCGACGGCGCGACCGACGGCGAACGTTCTGCGCGTGGCTTCAACTCCCACTCCTCGCCTTCGTCTTCTTCGCCGCCTTCGTTTCCTTCTCCGTTGAGCGACGTGGCCGCGGCGGTGGCATTCTCGGCGCCGGCTCGTACAGTACAGTACCGAACACGGCCGCGACCCGCACCGGTTCGATTTCGACTTGGAGTGGGCCAACTGGCGGCTTGGATATATCACCGCGGCTTCTTCCACCGCCCGCATTTCCAGACGCGCTCGAGACGAGAACGATGGAGCGCTACGCCCCGCGCGCGGAGCTGCCGCCGAGCGACTTGAAGCGTCGTGGCGACGAGAATGCGGACCGTGACAACAACAACAACAGCAACAGCTCGCTGCAGTCGTACATCACGGCCAAGCAGGTGGCGCAGCAGAAGATGTTGCGGCAGGGCGGCGGAGACATGCGCCGCTCCAACAGCTCCAACCTGTGCAGCGCGCAGGACCGGATGGAGAGCCCCACGGGCGCGGGCGACGCGTACCACCGCCAGTACGCGGGTGGCTCGGTGTCGGCGACCAGCAGCCCGCGCTGCTCGTCCCCGGGCGGCACGCCGACGTCGCAGCAGTATATCCTCAAGGTGGTGCTGATTGGCGACTCGGGCGTCGGCAAGTCTAACCTCGTGATGCGCTTCACCAAGAACAAGTACCAGCCCAACAGCGTGCAGACCGTCGGTGAGTGCGGATGCGACGCCTGTGACTGTGACTGCCGCTAACGCACCCGCGTGTATGTGTGTGTGTGTGTGTGTGTGTGTGTGTGTGTGTGTCGACATTAGGGTTCGAGTTCGCGACTAAGACGATCCGCGTGGGCGACCGGCGCATCAAGGCGCAGATCTGGGACACAGCGGGCCAGGAGCGCTTCCAGTCGCTCACGGCCGCGTACTACCGCAACGCCGTCGGCGCCATGATCGTGTACGACATTACGAACCGCAGCTCGTTCGAGCACGTGACGGGCTGGCTCGGGCAGGTGCACGAGCACGCGCACGAGAACCTGGTGCTCATCCTCGTGGGCAACAAGTGCGACCTCGCGCACTTGCCGCAGACCCGGCAAGTGTCGACGCTCGAGGCCGCGCGGTTCGCGGCCAAGCACTCGATGGAGTTCCTCGAGACCTCGGCGCTGGACGCGACCAACGTGGTCGACGCCTTCAAAAAGCTCATCGTGCCCGTTGGCCGCCTGCTGTCGCCCAGCGACCAGAAGAAGATCGCCAAGCTCCCTCCCGGATGGCGGCGCGTGCTTTCGCGGACAAGGCCCGGAGAGTACTCGTACGAGAACCAGTATACCAAGGAGCGCATCTCTTTCGCGCCCAAGGAGCCCGCCAAGCCCTCGCAACACTCGTTCCGGCCCGCCGGCCCCATGAGCGCGGGCGGCAGTGGCGCAGCGCGAGTCACGGTCACTCGTGAGACGCTGCAGCTGCAGCACCAAAAGGTGTTCCTGGCCCAGAACCAGGCGACGCAGTGCGGCGTGTGCACGGGCCTCGAGTGCTCGATCCTGTGATGTGTGGGCTTGCTTGGACGGTGCTAGTGGCCACGCGGAGATGCGAGTCAAGTTGCCCAGACGGATGTGGAGAGCGTTGACAGTGGACGCGAGGAAGATGCAGACGCGGTGGGCAAGAGCTAGGGCGAGGAATTATTTTTATAGGTATACATATCTAAAGGATCTCTGCGTCGAAACGGAGCCGGCAAACTTGGTGAGCGAGTCTCCGACTGTGGAAGTGTGTGCATTTGCCATGGTACCTTCACCAAATGCGTTGAAATTTATTATAGCGTGCTGTCCCTCTCTACCAACTCCCTCGCAAGCAAAGACACTGGTAAACCAGGAATAGCGCGAGGGGATCAATCTACTTTGACGTGCGCTTGACGACGAAGAACGCAACGGCGGCGGCAGCAGCAACGAGCGAGGCCGTCACGTACGGGCTGGAGGCCTTGGGCAGGCTGCCGCGCCAGCCGGGGCAGGCGGCAGGCGCCTTGGCCACGGTCGCGGTGGCGGCGCTGCCACCGACCTTGACTGTCTTGGTCGTGGTCTTCTTTTTTGCCTTGCCGCTGATGAGCGCCGCGACGACCGTCTTCGAGTTGTCCGCGACGGACATCCGCGTGGGCAGCAGCTCGAGCGCCTTCAGGATCGGGTGCTGCTCGATCGCCGTCTCGGCAACGCCCAGCGCCTTGGACACAACGGGCAGGAACTTGCCGTAGTGGGCAGTGCCCACCACCACAACGGCGTCCTTGGGCTTGTCGGCGAGGAACTCTTCGGCATAATGCACGGCAGCGGCGGCACCGATGGTGCTGTGGGGGTCGAGCAGGTACTTGTGTACCGTCTGGAAGTCGTTAATGGTGCGGTTGACCTCGTCCTGCAGCACCGAGTACGAGCCCATCTCGAGCTGCGCCTTGGCGAGCAGCTCGCCCTCGATCGAGAGCTCGCCCGTCTTCTCGAAGTTGGTCATCCATTCACGCAACACGTCGTGGTCCTCGCCGCTGAGCGCGAACAGGTAGCGCTCAAAGTTGCTCGAGACGCAAATGTCCATGGAGGGCGAGGACGTGTGCTCGATCGCGTGGCGGTGGTACTTGCCCGTGGAGAAGAAGCGGTGCAGGATGTCGTTCTCGTTGGTGGCGACCACGAGCTTGCCGATGGGCAGGCCGAGCTTCTTGGCGTAGAAGCCCGCGAGGATGTCGCCGAAGTTGCCCGTGGGCACCGAGAAGGACACCTCGTTGACGCCCATCTCCTTGGCGCGGAAGTACGCATACACGTAGTACACGATCTGCGCGAGGATGCGCGCCCAGTTGATCGAGTTGACCGCGCCCAGGTTGTACTGAGCCTTGAAGGCGGCGTCGGCGAACAGGTCCTTGACGATCGCCTGGCAATCATCGAACGTGCCCTTGATGGCCACGTTGTGGATGTTGGCGTCGAGCACCGTGGTCATCTGGCGCTGCTGGATCTGGCTCACGCGGCCCTGCGGAAAGAGGATGTACACCTCAACGTTCTCCTTGCCGCGCAGGCCGTAGATGGCCGAGCTGCCCGTGTCGCCCGAGGTGGCGCCCACGACCGTGATCTTGTGCGCCGGCTCGTCCGCGGTCTTGGCGGCGTTCTTGCGCTTCAGGAAGAACTCGAACAAATTGCCGAGGAACTGCAGCGCAATGTCCTTGAAGGCGAACGTCGGGCCGTGGAAGAGCTCGAGCACGAGCAGCTGGTCCGTCACCTTGACCACGGGCGCCGTCTCCGGGTGGCGGAAGGTGCTATCGTTGTAGCTCTTGTGGACCAGCGCGGCCAGCTCCGCGCGCGAGATCTCGCTCTCGTCGATGAACAGGCGCATGACCTCCACCGCCAGCTCCTGGTACGACAGCGTGGCCCAGTCCTCGAGCGCGTTGGGCGGCAGCGACGGGAACTGGCCCAGCTCCGGCACCATGAGCCCGCGGTCCGCGCCCAGACCCGTGAGCACGGTCTGCTCGAACGTCAGGCCGCGCTCGCCGCCGCGGGTACTACGGTACTGCACCATTTGTGAGAGAGATGGAGAGATGGAAGGAGAGGAGGTGGGCGGCGGGTGATCCGACGGAGCCTTTTGGTGAAATGGGCGGCGACTTGCGCGGAAGAGGAGGCGAGGAGAGGGGGCGGGGCGACGTGGGACGGTGCCCCGCGCAACGTTAGCGCAACTTGACTGGAGATGACACGCACCCGCCCACCAGAAGAACGTTCGCCCATACAGAAACCAAGCGTACCGTTAGTGGCTTTAATAGAGGACAAGTGGTGGTGCACAAAAGTTGCGCAAACGGATGTACCAGGAGGAGGGTACAGTCGAATCTTGGTGGTGGGGACGTTGAAGTGGTGGCGAGCGCCAAGAGGGACACGAGATGGAGGACGAGAAGACGGCCGCAGTGCAAGCCGGCAAGCTGTCGGCCGGCGGCCAGTCGCTGTCGCTGACTCAGGAGCTGTTGCAGGCTGTCTACGAAGCTCTTGGAGAACGTGTATCAGCAGTCAACTCGGAGGATCTCGTGATGTTGGACGTTGTCGAGTCGAACGCGAGGGAGGACTGGAGAGGATACAAGGGCACCCTCTATAGAGCTATTTACCGTGAGTACATCCGCATTGTCGATGTAGACGATGTTGACACGGCCATCGACACCGCCATGTCCAAGCTCAAGGAGATCCTGGATCGCACGTCTTCCCAACAGTCCGATTCGACGGGTCTGAAGCAAGTGGCTTCCGCGTTCCAAGTGCCGTATGTCGGCGGTGCAGACGTCGAGTTCCAGCGGTATCTCGAGCGGTGCTGTAATGCGTATCGTTTGCACCGAAGCCAGTACACGTCACCGTACGTGGCGATCACGCAGAGCTCCGGTTTCGGCAAGAGTCGTATACTGTACAACCTCGCGGTTGCGACAGCGGCTGAAGCATTGAACAATGCGAACAAGTCCACGCGGGGTACACACGACATGGCAGTATTGTACGTGTGCGCTCGTGACATCAAATGGTCCACGGGTATCCTGCCGCTACGCCGATGTTGGGCAGCTATTTCTTCGCGGAAGGCCTCACAGAAGAGCAGATTGGTGGTCGACTGGTGGTAGCGTTCAAGTACGCGTACGAGAACCGCAACTTGGTGGGAGCGGAGTGGCTGCAACTATTCACGACGAAGAATGCCGAAGGTGGTGTTGTCGACAAGTTGGTGCCGCGCGGCGCGAAAGAGCCGCCACGCAAGATGCGAACTACAGAAGATGCTGACTTACAAGTGACCTCCGACACACAAATGGTCTCCGAGGCACAAGCGGTGTCCGACGCACCTACGGTCTCCGGCACAAAAGCGGACACCGGCAAACCATCGAAGAGCATCGATTGCCCGGTTCTGGTGCTTGCCGTGGACGAGGCTCGAGTGCTGCTCGGCATTACGGACTGCCGCGGTGATAACTACTCTCATCTGCTGCGTCGAGCACTCAACATCGCGAATGATATGTTGGAGAAGGAGAAGCGGGCGGATGCATCTTCGCAGTGGTGGTGGACACAAACTCGCAGATCCACGACTTTGCGCCGCCGCTCATCAAAGATCCGTTATCGCGCATTGGTGATGAAGATACTGCGCTGTTCCCGCCGTTCGTGCTAACACATACTATGGACGTGCTGCTACAAGAACTCCCCGGTATGAGCATGGACAGAGTCGTGCAGACGAATGCGGTTGTTATGTGGCGCGCCCTGGCGTCCATAGGTCGCTCACTCTGGAAACACCATAGACAGCTTACCTCGAAAACTTGACAGACGCGCAGAGATCGGTGGTGCAGCTCACCGCATCCAAGTTGCTGCTAGGAAGTGCAATTAGCCGCGCCGAGAGCTACGGAGAGTCGACCATGCATGGGGTGTCGTCGCTGTTTGCCGAGGCGGACTACGTTCACGCGCGAGCGACGCCTTTGCGTCGGCCGTGGTGGAAGACTTAATGGGTATGCTCCACGACGTGACGTACAAGAACGATGCACATGTGAGCAGCTACCCGTCGGAGCCCGTACTGACGTTTGGCGCGTCGTGCCTGTGGTATCAGTTGGACCCTCCGGCGTTGAAGACGCGTATTCTCCGCCAGTTCAAGGTGATGCTGATGCAGGGCGTTGTCGATACTGGCAGTGTTGGTGAGATCGTGGCGCGCATCTTCCTGTTGTTGGCCATGGACGCGACCATCATGGACAATTTTTTGAAATCTCCAGGAGCTCGGAAGGACTTCGTGTTTACTGGTCAGTTCTGCTCGGTCGAGAACTTCATGGCAACGCTCGTCGGTTCAAGGCCTGCAATATTGGATCAGGAAGGGCTACCCTACAAGGAAAAGGGAGGTGCACCAAGGTTCAACAAGTGGCGCAGCAAATGGAAGACGTGGAAGGTGGGCTTCAGCCACTTTGTGGAGTTGTCGAAGCCGCCAACGGAGGAGACCCTGTGGCTCTTGTTGGATCGCCGCGCGGCAGCCATCTTTCCTCGCGGTCAGCGCGACGCGGATCTGATGATCCCCATGCTTGACATTACGAGCGCCCCTATCGTGTCATTCTTCTTGGTCCAAGTCAAGAACCGAGTGGACCGGGACGACTGCTTTCCGAGTTCAGCGGTCGAGCGACTGAGCCCGGCGTATGTGTTTGGGGACACTCATCCATCGCGGGAGGTGAAGCCAAATGGAATGATCCGACTCTACTTGAGTCTGCGCAAGAAGGAGACTGACGCGAAGCCAGCCCAGAGCGTTTTGTCGACAGCAAGAAGAAGACCAAGAAGGGCAAGGATCGGGAAGAGTACTCGCTTTGTGTACGAGGAATGTTCAAGCCGGGTGATCGGAGTTCGAACCCATGGAACTTCTTGTCACCGGATCTGTCGCGACAACTGGTTGATATCGCGAATGCAGCGTTCTGGGATAGTATGGCGCAGGTCCAAATAGACCTGGACAACCGAGACAAGGAGAGTAATGCGGAACGGTTGTCCCGTGTGATGCCAATGGCCAACGTGGTGGAATGCGCGTCGCACATGCTGAGCTTTGAGCAGCGCACTGGTGGAGAATCTTCGGGTGGCGGCAAATCGAGCTAAGAAGTTGATGGTGAGCGATGGCACGAGTGGTGGCAGCTGCTGCGTTGGAAGCGACTCGGCACTGCAAGGACGACGGTAATGACGCGTTGTTGGCCGAGTGCGTTCACGTGAAGATGAGAAGTATGCGCTGTATGGCGCTGCATTAGTTGACGTGTCGTGAAGCTTGCCGGTCCGAGTTTGGAACGAGCAGTGGTAACTTCGTGTGTCTGTCACTGTTGCTGCCTTTGTCACTGTCATACGAGTCGCGTGTCAGCTCCGTCAGGAGGCTAACTAGTGATGCGTGATGTTGCTTGTACATCGACCCACTCGAGTTCTGTCCGAACCACCTCGTCTGCCGTCTGCAGACTACAGCTAACATATCATACATGAAACTGACGGGCAACTAGGAGACCCAGGAGCGACCGGTGCGCACACGCGCGAGTCGTATGGGTGCGCCATCCCCACGAAGCGAGTGTTGCACGACGGATCGAGTCGAGCCAGCCGCGTCTGGCGTCGGTGTCAAGTTGGCGCGATGCGATGCAATGGCGACGACACAGCTCGGCGCCCAGACTCTGCAACTGCAACAGCACCGGCAGCCTACTGGCCGATCGGCTTGATCCGCCGCGCCGCGCGAAACTTGTCGGCGCGCGTAGTGAGCGAGCCAGTGCGGGTCGCTCCGGAACGTCATCAGGCGCGATAGCACGACACCACCCGTCGGCGGTGAAGAATGCGCGTGGGTATTGGTGTTGGCGCTGGCGGTTGTGGCCTCCGAACGGTTGGCGCTCGGACGCGAGGACTGCCAGCGGATCGCAGACTCTTTGGGGTGGTTGGCGGTGAGTGCAAGTTGGCGCCCACGGCTCTTGGCACAGCGCGCTGGCCAGTGCGGGTCGCTCTCATGAGCAATCACGCGCAAAGAGACGGGAGGCGACATCGACGTCTCTGTCACTGTTGCCGTCGCTGCAGGTGAGCTCGAGCTGCTTTCGATTGCAATCGCGTTTCTAGGTAACGACAACGATGACGACAACGACAGAGAGGTGTGATCGGCGCCACGGCGCGCGTTCGCGATCTGCTATCGACGCTGACTGCCTAGTAGTCCACCACACGCGACGGGGCAGCCGGAGTTGCCAACGGTAGCGCGCGGGACTCGGACCTGGGCTCGGACTCAAGCGTGAATGCGTCGCCGCCGCTGCCCCGGTCGCTGCCGCGATTCGACAGGTCCGCACTTCGGCGGCTGGCGCTCTGCCAACGCCGCTTGACTTCTTGCTCGTGGTGTGCGGCGAGGTCCTGGTGCCGCTCGACGCTCTTCGCACACTGCGCGAACCACCGCGAATCCGCCTCGAACGGGGTCACACGAGACGAGACGTCGCAAACTGGCGTCCGCGTCGTCATCGTGTTGGTGTGCTCGCGCGCCTTTTGGTTTCGCTGTCGGAGATCCGCCACCTGCTGCTGACGCGGGGCCAGCAGCTCGCGGCGCTCTCGGTTGGCGGCGCACTGCGCCAGCCTACGAGGGTCAGCCTCGTACGCGTTGACACAAGACGCCACGCCCTCGTACAGCAGCATCGACGACGACAGCGGCGGCCGGGTCTGCGTCGGGCGGCGTGAGAGTTGTCGGGCGTACGGTTGTCGCTGCTGGTGTGCTGGTGACCGAGCGGCGGGTGATGGTGAAGCGCGACGCGCTCGGTTCGTACACGTTGACGACCACAGACACGAGGCGCGCGGCAGCTGCAGTCGCAGCCTGCGGGGCTGCCGGGTCTGTTCCGACTGGATCGCGACCCGGGCGGCAGCTCAGATAGCATAGCAAAAACGGGGGGAGGTAATCTTGGTTGATCAAAGGTTGAGATGGAAGTAGTGGACTGAGTGACGAGGCGTGACGTGACGGCGGCGGCGGCAAAGGGCTGTCGGAGCCAATCGGTCGGCTCGAGGCTCGAAGGCTTCTTAGCTGGGAGCCTGGAGCTGGTAGTGCTGTGGTGCGCGCGCTAGGAGGAGAAAATCCGGAATGAGTGAGCGCGGAGGACCTCCTCGCTCGCCGGAGGTCGACGGGGTGGTTGAATCCCCGCCTCGAAGACTCGTTAGGGTGGTGTGATGTGCTTCGAGCTGGCGCATGTCCGATCATTGTCGATCGCCACGCTGTTCTCAACCGAGTCTGACCCTGCATGCATGCTATTCAACGGCGGCCTCGTCGATGCTGCACGCAGGGCGTTGATTGACATATGACATAGTTGAAGGCAGAGGACCAGAGTGATGGTCTCCAAACTAGTTTTGTGTTAAGCACTTCATTTAGAAAACGATCTTCCTGATTTGATGTTTGATTCACTTAAACCAGGACACTCGGTCCTCGTCAACCCACCCTTGCACATGATCGCCAACCTCCCAGGACGGAAGCTTTCTCAAAGTCGAAGCGAAGGCGGCGAAGGAAGCAAGCGTTCGCCATCGGAAAGGACGACGACAACGGTACCATGCACGGCAACGAGGACAAGATCGCGCAGCTGCTGGACAAGGTACGGCTTCTCTCCTTTCTTCCTTGACGTGTCGTCCCGCGACTGATATGCTCACGCCGCCGTGTTCTCTGCCGGCAGACGACGGATTTCGACAAAGATGAGCGCTACATGGCGACGTCGGATCTGTGCATGGAGCTCAACAAGAACGCGGATCTGGGCCCTTTCCTCGAGTCAAAGTGAGCGTGGTCCATCTTCCCATGTGCGCCGACCCCCCTTGTTCGATACGGCTGGCTCAAATGACGGGGGCGTATTTCTCTGTCGTCGCCTTGTTCTTCTTATTCAGGGTCTGCGCGGCGGTGTTGAAGCAGCTGGACGACAAGTCGAACGATGTGCAGTCGATCGCCGTGAAGTGGTGCGTCTCGCTTGCCTTTTATCCTGCGTCCTGTCTTCTTAGTTCCCCGACTGACTCTCGGACGGCAGCCTCGGCATTCTGGTGACCAAGGTGCAGGTCTCGCAGGTCGCGGACATTAGCGCCAAGTTGTGCGACCTGATCCTGAACGGCAAGCCCGAGCTGCGCGACATCTACTCGATCGGGCTCAAGACGATCGTGTCGGACGTGTCGCAGTCCACGGGCGCGGCCGTGGCGACCAACGTCTGCTCGCGGCTGCTGGCGGGGCTGGGCAAGGACAAGGACCCGGCCGTCAAGGCCGAGACGCTGGACATCCTCACGGACCTGCTGCGCCGCTTCGGCCGCGACATCTCCACGGAGCACGAGACCATCATGAACATGCTCATGATTCAGCTCGGCGACGCGTCCCCGCTCGTGCGGAAGCGCGCGACCGCGTGCGTCGGGTCGCTGGGTGTCATGGCCTCGGATGTGCTGGTAACGCGGCTCGTGGAGCATCTGATCAAGGGAATCTGCGACTCGAACGACTCGGCGGATGTGCGCACGCTGATCCAGACGACCGGCACGCTCTCACGCACGGCAGGACACCGCCTTGGCCGCCACTTGGACGCGGTGATTGACATTCTGGTCCGGTTCTGCGGCGAACCAGACGACGAGTCGATGCAGAACGAGTCGTCGGATGAACTGCGCAGCAACTGCTTTCAGGCGTTCGAGGCATTTGTGATCCGCTGCCACAATGAGATCACGCCGCACCTCGAGAAGATCATCCAGCTCGTGATGCAGTTTATTCAGTACGACCCCAACTACAACTACGGCGACTCGGCGGATGAAGACGAGCCGATGGACGAAGACGAAGAGGAGTACAGCGAAGAGGAAGGCGACTACAGCGACGATGACGACACGAGCTGGAAGGTGCGTCGTGCGGGGCTACGCGTGCTGGCGGCCATTATTACTACGCGTCCGGAGATCCTGGAGGAGTTCTACAAGTCCTGCAGCCAGCCGTTGATCTCGCGATTCAAGGAGCGCGAGGAAAACGTCCGCATCGACGTGCTTGGCGTGTTCACAGATCTTCTTCGTGAAACCCGCAAGCGCATTCCAGGCGCGAACGGTGGACAGATCGCCCTACAGCACCCACCGACGTACGACGGCTGTCTAGCCCAGCTGGATCAGCGCGTGAAGCTGATTATCGTCGGTGCCAACAAGCAGTTTGGCCCGAAGGCGTCAGTGCAGTCGCGATGCGCTGTGCTCGCGCTCTTAAGCGAGTTGGCGATGGTGCAGCCTGGCAAGCTTGGCGAGTATGTCGACTTGCTTCTCCCGAATGTCCTTTACGCGGCCTCGGACAAGCACTCGGACCTGAAACTGGACGCGCTCTCGTTCCTCCGCCTGTTGATTGACACGCACAGCGTTGCGCCCTTCCGTAGCCATATCAGCGCAGTTGTGGACATTGCTATTCGCTCCGCCAGGGACGAATGGTACAAGACGGTGGCGAAGGCGCTCGACTTGATTGAGTCGATTGTGCGGATCATTCGGCCGGAAGTCACCGACACGACGTATACGGCGCATGCCGTGCCTCTCTTCGAGGCCGTTTTGCCTAGTCTGATGGCCCATGACATTGATCAGGCGATCAAGGAGTCGGCCATTAGTAGCATGGGGCAAGTCGTCGCTGCCTTCGGTAAACGCCGGATGTGTTTCCATGTGAGGTTGTTGGCTCTCAGCTATTAACCACGTATTTCGAACTTGTGCGCAGGTGACGTGCTGAGCTCGCGCAGTGCGGAGATTTACCCGCTCTTGATGGAGCGCCTCAAGAATGAGATCACTCGCGTACAGAGCATCAAGGCGATTGGTGTTATTGCGCGCTCGAAGCTGGACCTGGATATGTCGTTGATTCTGGAAGAGTGCACGGTGCTGCTTGCGGATTTGCTGCGACAGCAGTCGCGTGCGCTGAAGCAGGCCACTCTCGATACGCTCAACGACCTTGTCGTGCACAAGGGGAAACAGATGAAGCAGGACCTGCTGGGTGAAGTCGTCGCGGAGGCGTCATCGCTGCTCGTGGACGTGGACTTGCAGCTGTGTCGCATGGGGATTCACTTGGTGTCCAACGTTCTCGTGGTTTGCCCTGCAGTGGCGGCCACTGACGCCATTTTGGGCAAGTGTCAGCCCAACGCACTCGCGTTGTCCCACAGCTCGATGCTGCAGGGCCCAACGCTTGAGGCGCTGAAGGTTTTCTTCGCCCAACTGACCAAGCTCAGCTCGCCGGGTAGTGGCTTTGCTGAGCTGTTCGCTTCGCTCATGGTGCCTCAAGCGGACAGCTCGAAGCACTCAGTGCTGAACGTCGCGCGCTGTGTCGCGGCGATCTGCGTCGCCACGAGCAGCGACGCCGACCGGCAGACGGCGTTTGCCAAGTTCATCGGAGATATCAAGCAGCAGAGCGAGACGGACAAGAGCGCGACGGTCTTGTCGCTTTATTGCCTCGGTGAGTTTGGCCGTCATGTGAGCCTGAGTGCGCACGCCGATGTGAAGGACATTGTGCTACAGTGCTTCACGGGCTCTCCGGAAGAGGTCAAGGCTGCAGCGGCGTACGCTCTCGGCAGCATTTGCGTGGGCAACATGAACATGTACCTCGAGACGGTGATCGTCAAGCTTGAGCAGGGTGAGAACTCGTACCTTCTGCTCAGTTCGCTGCGGGAGGTGATTGTCGACCACGCCGCTAGCTCCTCGCGCGGGTTTGCTCAGTACGTGGATCGCGTGCTTCCGGTGCTTCGCAAGTTGAGCGAGCGTGAAGAAGAAGGCGTGCGCAACATGGTGGCCGAATGTCTTGGGAAACTCGCGGTCACCGACGGCGACAAGCTGATGCCGGTCATCACGGAGCTTTGCACGTCGAGTGTGGTGGGTACGCGCTGGACTGCTGTCACGAGCCTCAAGTATGCGCTCACAACGACGTCGGTGGCGTCGTCGAGCTCGGCACTGTTTGCGAATATTTCGCCATTCCTTGCGGCGCTTGAGGATGAGGATCTGGGTGTGCGTCGCGCGGCCCTGCTCGTGGTAAACACTGCGGCGCACCATCATGCCGTGTACCTGGCGCCGTACGTTTGCGAGCGCGTCTTCCCTGTGCTGCTCACGACGACGGAGGTCAAGCTGGAGCGCGTTGTCGATCTTGGCCCGTTCAAGCACAAGGTGGACGACGGACTGCCGCTACGCAAGGCGGCCTATGCGTGTGTCGACACCCTCTTGGATGTGTTGCCGCAGCAGGTGGACATTGCTTTGTTGCTGCCGCATCTGCAACGCGGACTGAAAGACCAGGACGACATTCAGTTGCTAAGCCACCAGATTCTCATCAAGATTTGCCGCGTTCAGCCCGGATCGGTCGTGGGCGCGCTGGATGTGCTGCTTGAGCCGCTCGACAAGACGCTGAACAAGAAGGTCAAGGAGGACCAAGTGGGACCCGAGGTCGAGCGCGTCAAGGACCTGATCCGCAGCGCACTGCGTGCCGTGGACGCCATCAGCGGCGTGCGTGACGCTGAGGCTCACCCCAAGTTTGCTGCGATGCTCGAGAACATCAAGCGGAACAAGACGCTGGCGCCGCTACTGGAGAACGTCAAGAATGAGCATTCGAGCGCGTAAAGCGTTCCAGAGGGCGGACTGGAATGCAGAGAGACCAGCGGAGTTCGTTCGTGAGATGTCAGACGAGTTGGATCCAAGAGAGTGAGAAGAAGGAAGAAAGAAGCTTGCGTTGACACGGAGGAGAGCTTCGTCAAGTGGCAACAAGGATCACAGTTCGGTTTGCTTGTGGAAGGAGTGTCCGTGCTGCTTGGCAGTCTTTGCTGCCGTCTGCTTCTTGGTCGCCTTGCGTTGTTGTTTCCGGGCCTTGGGCTCGCTGCTGGTCGCGTACGTTTCACCCTTCCATTCGTACTCTTTGACGTGTGTTTGCTTGGCCAGGAACCGCCGGAGATCGTCCACGAACATGCCTTTCTGCAGACCAACGAGCAGCTTGGACGCGCCGAGCTCGTAGACGGACACGTCGACCCCGCCGAGCCACAGCATCTGCCCATCATTCCCTTCGGTATCGTTAGCGACTGTTGTCTATGAACTGACAAGAGTGGTTTGTCATGCGGGCTCATGCACCTCTTTCCAGCGCGAGGCGAGTTCTCCGAGCGTTTCCTCAACGGTATCGTCCAGCGTCACGAAGATCATTTGTGGTCCCAGCGCCTTGGCGTCGACTTGGCTCCTGGCGAGATGTCCAAACACGTACGTTAGTTGACGATCGCGATGAGATTTTCGGTCGGAACGCTGACCCATTGTCGCGTACGATTTTGATAGGTGGCGAAACTGCTCGTCGCCCTCAGAGAGCAGCTCCTGCGCGGCGTCGTCGGCTTCCCACGCGCTTTCAAGCGCGTCATAGTCGATCTCTTTGCGCGCCACCCCTGCCGATGCCACGAGCGACAGAGCCAAGAAGATCGCGGCGACGACAGCGATCGCTCTGGCTACGGCCTTTACCGTTGTAGGCATGTCAGCGACGGGGAAGCTGAAGCGGATCTGAAGCACGCGCGCGTCTGGTCGGAGCGATCGAACGGCGTCGTGTGCGGGCCGAAAGGGCGGTAGGTGATGATGTGATGGGATCTTTGCTTGCCTTGGTCGGCGACCGAAGCATACTCAACACAAGTCTCCACTATTTTTGAGCAGCGCGTCTGGTCCGAGAACGTTCAACGCTCTTCGTGCGCTTGGTAGCGATCCTTCACCGAGAAATAGCCATCAAGCCGGTCGCGGAAGCAGACGTAGCCACTTGGCCGGTGACAAGGTATATCACCAAGCCAACCACCTGCAGACTGGGGTTGTACACGAGTGTTTACCGGCGTTTAACGTGGGCGTCAATGCTGCAGTATGGCGAGGGGAGGCATGGACGCATCATTTTGACTTTCTCCTGCGGTCCCGTCGGACACTTGAGACGAGCGACACGAGAGAGAAACGAAGTCGAAGTGGAGAACGAAGAGACCGACCACGTTTAGAAACGATCCACCCGCTGACGGACGGAAGTGCTGCCATGAACATCGACGTAACTCGACATAGCTGCCAACGGCCGCTGTTTCGCGGGCGACAACATCAAGGACATCATCAGCAGCAAGACGACGATGACGCCGCCGCCGTGGGAGTTCTCTCGCATCACCACCGTCTCCAGGTCTCAAGTCCCGATCGATGTCGACCGGTCGCCTCGGATCTCCACGCCAAGTGCACGTGCCATGACGAGTGTAACGAGCGAGAGCAGCTGCTCGCTCGGGAGCTGAAGGTAAAGGAAATGCTTGCGCTCGCTTGGGGTTTGGATGGAGGCCTCATTGCTGACAGATTGCTGCCCTGCTTACAGAAACTACGTGAAGCCCTGGAAGCACTAAAGCGCGAGAGCGACAAGGAGATCGTGTACTTGAAGGGCCAGTTGCTGGCAGCCACGAACAGTAATCTCGCAGCGTCCAAGTCACCCGTCCGACCAGCTAGCACACTTGCCAGCACTGTCACTCGCAGCAGCAGTACTACTTGCATTGTTCCTGTCGCTGTCCTTGCCGCTCCTCGCTCTACCGCCAACGCGTCAACAGCAACGATGACTCCAGTCACACTGGTTCCGACGCTCTACTCAGTGATGGACTGTGGTGGCTCCACCCCGTGCGGCACGCTTCACCACGTCGCCTCTGACAACTCCTCCCGGAAGGCTCTCGCGATTAAGATGCCACCTGCACCGTCATCGCTTTCGCTCGCTGGTCTGATTGCGCCGCCCCAACGTGACCCGCTTGCTGTCGCTGGGCGCGTGCTCGCCGCTTTCAACCCACCAAGCCAGTCCAGCCACCACCGTCGAGATCTCCAGCCGAACGCTGCGTACTTCTATTCGCTCGCATTCTGCGACGATATGGCCGAGCTAAGTGCGTTGGCGTGCGCGGCTCTCCAATCCGAGCCGCGCTGTCTCATGCTGTCGAGCCCCACCTACGTGTTCGGCGATCTCCATGGCAACCTGTGGGACTTGTCGTTCTTTGCCGGCCGGATATGGCAGCCGCTGGGCGTGTCGCTGTCGGCAGGGAGCCTGCTCTTCCTCGGCGACTACGTCGACCGCGGCGCCATGTCGCTGGAGGTGGTCGCGTATCTGCTGGCGCTCAAGCTGTTGCACCCGCGCAAGGTGTTCCTCCTGCGTGGCAACCACGAGACACGAGCCGTGAACGGCTTGGAGGAGGTCTACGGCGGCGCGTGCCTGCTTGCTCAGTGCCGCGCGCGATTCGGCGACGTGCGCGGACGGCAGCTCTGGGGTCAGGTCAACTGCGCGTTCGACCGCTTGCCGCTAGCTGCGACCATCGACAACGACGTGTTTTGTGTGCACGGCGGCATCCCGCGACCCACGGTGACGTCGACTTCGCAGCAGACGGCGGTGACGCTTGCCGAGATCCAGCGGCTGCCCGCAATCGCCCCGTTAGACGCGTTGCCAGGCTCTAATGGCACGAGGCAGCTTTCGCCCAGCTTGCCGTCCTCCTCCTCGTCACCACGCAAGGACGACCAGCTCGCGATGATCACTGAGCTGTTGTGGGGCGACCCGGCGCGTGGGAGTGGCACGGAGGACGAAGAAGGCTCAGGGCTTGACGCGCTGGGATTTGGACGGAGTGCACGGGGCGGCGCGGTCGTCACGTTTGGCGCGCGGGCAGTGACTAACTTTCTGGCCGTGAACGGGTGCTCGCGGATCCTACGCGCGCACGAGGCGGCGGTCGAGGGCGTGGCCCTGACTCAATCGGCGCGCGTGCTAACGCTCTTCTCAACGTCGGCGGACCACGGACTGGGCGCGGACGCGACGTGCGCGTGCGTCTTGGTCGAGAACCAGCAGATGCGCGTGTTCAACCGAGCGCGGCCGAGACAAGTGCAGCAGCCTTCGATTCATGCCGAGCGAGAAGGCAGCGAGGAGCAAAGCGACAGAGAGCGCGTTCCCCGTCCCAGGCAGCGGTGGTGGAGTGTGACGCTAGGCCGCCCGGCTCGTGACGGCCACCAGGGTTATCAGCAGATCTACCAGGAGACTGGGCGCCTGCCCGCCGCGTCGGTCATGAACCGGATCCCTGGCGATCGATGCCGTGGGGTGGTCACGAGAGCAGCGGCGTCGACATCAAGCGGAGTGACGAGCCGGTTGTTGCCGAGTCACCATGGCGACAACGAGACGGATGAGGAGACAGACGACGACGACAGTGGGCATGAGGGCGATCGCGACGCTAGTGACGAGGGCGAGAATGTCCATGTACAAAGCGGACAAGTGCATTCACTCGGTCACGGCAACGTCGAGAGCGAGGACAACAACCAGGCGGACGACGCGGACGACAATAACTAACGACGAAGGTGAACAACGTGAAGTAAGTAGACGTTTGATGCGAAAGGAACTTGCTTAGGTGAAATGTGGGTGTGCTGTGATGCTGCGCGCCGCTCTAGCGTCTACTCGGCGGCGGCGGCGGCGGCGGCGGCCTTGTCGGCGAGCTTGAGCTGCTTGCGCACGCGCATCTTGAAGTCGGAGATCTCGCCCTCGTACACGCGGATCTTCTGGTTCTCGACGAGCCAGATCTCCTTGGCGACCTGCGAGATGAGGCGCATGTCGTGGCTCACCAGCAGCATGCCGCCCTTGAACTCGTTGATGGCGCGCGCGAGCGCGTCGATTGACTCCATGTCCAAATGGTTCGTCGGCTCATCGAGCAGCAGCATGTGCGCGTTCTGCTGCGCCATGTAGGCGAAGACGACGCGCGACTTCTGCCCGTCCGAGAGCTGGCCCATGATCTGCGTCTGCACCTCGCCCGAGACGCCGTAGCGGCCCAAGTAGCTGCGCACGTCCTCGACCGACTTGTTGGGGAAGAGCGAGCGAAAGTACTCGAGCGGCGCCTTGGTCAGGTCCAGCACGTCCACGAAGTGCTGGTTGAAGCGCGCCACGCGCAGCTTCGAGTGTGGGCGCACGTTGCCCGACACGGGCACGAGCTCGCCGGTGATGAGCTTGATCAGCGTCGTCTTGCCCGTACCGTTGGCGCCGACCAGAGCGACGCGCGAGTCCAGGTCGAGGCCCATCTCGACATTCGTGTACAGCAGCTTGCTGCCCGGGTAGCCGAACGACACGTTCTGAAACATGAGCACGGGGGGTGGCAGCCGCTCCGGGTCGGGGAACTTGAAGTCGCCCGTGGCCTCGTGCACCACCTTCTCGGTCAGCCCGTCGCGCACCATCTTGGCGAGCGTCTTCTCCTTACTCTGCGCCTGGCGAGCGAGCTTGGCGGAGCCGTGGCCGAAGCGGGCAATGTACTCCTTCATGTGCTTGATCTGGTCCTGCTCCCAGTTGTAGCGCTTCATCTGGTTCTCCTCGAGCTCCTCGCGCGTCTTGACGTACACGTCGTAATTGCCCGTGTAGTACGTGAGCTTCTTGTTGCGCAGGTCGATGATGTTGGTGCACACCTCGTTCATGAACTCCTGCGAGTGCGAGATCATGACCAGGATCTTCTTCCAGCGCGACAGGTAGTCCTCCAGCCAGACCACGGCCTCCATGTCCAGGTGGTTCGTGGGCTCGTCGAGCAGCAGCAGCGTCGGCTGGATGAACAGCGCGCGCGCCAGCGCGATACGCATGCGCCAGCCGCCCGAGAACTCGCGCGTCTTCTTCTGCATCATCTCGTTGGAGAAGGTGAGACCCGAGAGGATGGCGCGCGCGCGCACCTCGGCCGTGTCGGCATCCAGCTCATCCAGGCGCTCGTAAATGTCCGTGAGGCGCTCCGAGATGGCCTCTGAGTCCTCTTCGGCCAGGTTCTCGTCCGTCATCTGCTCCGAGAGCTCGTCCGCCTCGGCCTGCAGCTTGTGGCGCTCCTCGTCCACGGACAGCACGGCCTCGAGCGCCGTCATGTCGCTCGCCTCGATCTCGTGCTTGAGGTGGTAAATGTCGATGCTGTCCGGGATGGGTACGCCGCGCGCGCCCAGCACGTTCATGAACGTCGATTTGCCCGATCCGTTGCGCCCGATGAGGCCGTAGCGGCGGCCGTAGTTGAGCGCCACGTCGCACTCCTCGAGCAGCACCTTGCCGAAGTACGTGATGGAGAAGTTGAGCACATTGATGTCCTTGAAGTTCTTGTGCACTGAGCGCACGTTGTGCGAGCACGTGGCGATGATGCCCTCCTCGGCCAGGCGGTCAGCCAGCGACATGCCTGCCAGAGCCTTGGCCTGCTCCGCCTTCTTCTTCTCCTCGGCCAGCGCCTTCTTGGTCTCCTTCTTGCCGCGGCGCTCCTTCTTCACGCGCGGCGCCATCTTGGAAAGATCGGGGCTCTCGGAGAACGGGTGTGAATGGAGAGGGAGGGAGGGCGCGCGAATAAAGTGCGCGATGCCCAGCGAGGATAAGAGTGGGGGGAGATGCAGGTAGGGGGAGGTGGGGCTCTAGTGCGTGGCCGCTCTACTCTAACTGGACGTGCTCGCACCACCAACAATTGCCGATTGGGGGGAATGGGAGCGCGCGGCTTGTGGGAGGGGAGGGCGCGGGTGGGGTAGGGCGAAGGACCAACACTCTCGAAAACTGAGGATGTTGCCGCCGTTCGGTCGTTATAAAGGGTGTAAATAAGGGTGCGCGGCCTCGACCAGCGTTAAACCTTGGAAGTAAAAAACCTCAGGAAACTGCGGAACTAGATACTATTACGGAATTCTATCGAGACATCTCCGTTTTACTGTTGTTTCTGCATACAGACAACAAATAACCTGTAATATAAAAATTCTGTTTAACGAACATGAAACGATTGGCTGGCTGCGCAGCGCGCCAATCGGCGACGAGGCTGAAGCTGCTACCGGCTGGCAGACACCTAGCCCGCTACGCTCGTCTCGCTTTCAGTGGGTTCTGAGGGTAGGGTTTTGCATGTTAGTTAAGGCCAGCTTTTAAACACGTCAATATACGTGCTCAACCGTATACCTTGTGTATAGCGCGTCGACGAACGCCGTCACCGGCGGAACAGGTTCAGGTGCACCCACAACAGAGTCCAACGGCTTTGCAACACATTCGTCATGGCAGCATTCGCTGTAAGCTTATGGCACAATGGACACCACGGCAGCAACACTCGTACCACGATACCAGCGTTTTATGGATCGCAGTCATAATACACGCGTTCTAGGCCTGCACGTCCCTGTAGGCGACTCACAAACCCGTGGCAATGGGCAGGCCAAACTCGTCCGTCGTGCGACGCGCAGGCTGGTCCAGGGAGCCTGAAGGCGCCGCCGGGAGGTCGTGGCGGGATGCCGGCGCCAGGTACGACGGCGCCTGCTCCGCTTCGGCCGCCGCGGTCTCCTCCTCGGCCTCCCACTCCTCTTCCAGGCCGGCGAGCTCGGCCTCCAGCTCGCTCTCGTCCACGTCCGCCCCGATGCTGCACAACATCCACGGAGAATCACCAGTGAGACCTAGAGAGAGCAGTGGTCATCCTCGGTGAGCGAACCGTACCCGTATGATCGGCCCATGATCTCCTGGATCTCGTTCATATCCTCCAGTAGATCCGCCATATCGTCTTGCATGTCCTGCGGGCAACGTATCGCGCAGTAGACGCAGGGGTGGCCGTTAGATATTGCCGTTCACGATTGTCAAGGCGGTCAGTGCGCTTGATCACCTCCAAGTCGCCCAGATCGATCTTCTTGGTCTCCTCCTTCAGCTGCACCGTGGCGCTCTTCATGGCCGCCACCGTCGTCAGCGTGTCCCGCGACGTCTCAATCGCAAACGCGGCCTTTACATCACACATCATGGCACACATGAGCGAATCACACACTCCACTCAATAGAGAAGCGCGCCACCGACCTGCTCCACGTTGAACGACTGCGCCGACAGGTTGTCGCGCTGTGCCTCGTACATCTTCTTGCGCTTGAGCGTCTGCATCGCCCGCTGCTTGATCGCGTTCACGGCCGGGCCCTTCGTCTTGGACATCTATAATAGATACGCGCGCGTCCCCATTCCTCGCGTCAGTCTGATGCCCAATTGCTGTATCACGGCCCACCCAAACAGAATACCTGCTCTCTGTACTTGCGCAGCTCCTGGTCGAGCTTTTCGATCTGTTGGCGCCACCCCCACGAGTCAGCAACAACGAGGAACGTGACACTGTCCAACCCTCATCGCCATCCGCCGGTCGACCTTCAGGTCCAGGTCCGTGATGCGGCCGTCCACCTTGGTGCCCACGTCCGATATGTTGACGCGTGGCGCCTCGGGCTTCTTCTTGCCGAATATCCGGTTCATTCCACTCTATGTAGGGCCCGCGTGCTCCAACGCCGCCGCCACCGTCCAGCTCGCGTTCTTCTTGCTTAGTGATCGATCCTCAGTTCCTTTGTGCTCTGTTTTCTCAGGTGCAGTGGAGGTGTCCCGAAGGTTGCTTGAAAGTAGGACCCGAAACAACTAACGCCGGTACCCAAAATAAGAGAGCAACGACATTCATTCCTGGAAAAATATGCATTCTCACGGCGTGGGTTCAACGCGATGGCTACACTTGCGAGTCGGACGCTGCTAGCGCTGGGACGCGGCTCGACGGAGCATGCGGTAGATGCTGCCGTGCTTTGGCTTGCCGACGGAGGGCGGAGGCGACTGTGACGGTTTCTGCAGCAGCGTAGTCGCCGTCAGCGTTAGTGCTCTAGTGGACATGAGAGGGGCAACGCAATGACGCTACGAACCGTGGAGGCAGGGGCTGTCCACGCCAGGTCAGGGCTGCGTAGGTCGCCCACAAGCATGGGCTCCTGCTCGGGCGGCTTGAACTTTAATAGGAGCGAGTAGATGCCTCCGTGCTTGGCCTTGGGCTTCCGCTCCGAATGCACGGACCGCGGCGGCGACCGAGCGTACGCGTTGTTGGCTCGAGGTGGGGAGGCTGAGCTGCGGTGCCTCGGCCGTCGCGGTCTGCTCATTGTCACGCTCTTCGCTCTCGTACTTGATTCGTTGGGAACCATTGTTGACGTCTTGTCGCTGTCGAGAAGCGCACCGACGTCGTCATCGAGCTCGAGCTGCGGGATCATGTTCCAGAGTTCGGCGCGATCTGCTTCGTGGCTAAACGTTTGTGCCGCATACGCGGGCGACTCGGGCAGAGCGACCGGTGAGATCATATCGTACTCATCGCCGCTTGCTTGATGTGACGGAGAGGGTGGGAACGCGGGGATATGCTCGCCCGGGGATGCCAAGTCCGCGATCCCGTCAGAGCTGGAGGTGCTTGATGCTGACAATGCAAAGGCACAGATGAGCAACCAACAGCCCAGGACTGTCATCGAATACAACACTGCACCTTTCCGCAGATCTGCCACGTCGATGGACGATGGCACTTGCTTTGGCTCGAACAGCAAGTCTCTCGAGAGGAACGCGCGGTCGTCCTCGTTCTCCTGCCAGTGCTCGCTTTGCCCGTGCGGACTCTGTAGAGCCTGCATCGCCCCACGCGTCAGTACAGCATGCCAACAAATGAAAAGGAGTCGGTGGTTTGGGGTCGTCTTACCAAAAGCTCGAGCGAGAGGTCGCTCGGGTCGGCGAAGCGGAAGTCGTCGGCCGCGAGCTGGTTGCCGCCGGCCTTGATGCCCCGCGCCTCGGTCGACGAGACGTGCACGTCCAACTCCAGGTCCAGCAGCTCCTCCAGCGTCGTAGGCTTGCAGCCTCTCGAGCGGGCGCCCCAGCTGTCGCGCTCGCTCTGCAAGGAGCTGTCCGACTGGTTGTCTCTGTGCGCGCCGTCGTTCTGGTTCTCCTCTCGCGGCGGCAGGCGTCCGCACCACGACCGCCGGGACGCGGAAAACGCTGCGAGCCGCGAAGGAGGCGCGTCGCGCAGCGAGACACCCGCAGAAGACGCCGAGCGAGCGATCTCCTTGGTCATCGAGCCTGTTGATCTGGGAGAAATGCAAACGCGAAGTGGCGGCACCCCCGAAACGACGCGGCAGTGTAATAGCTTTTCAACGGTCTCAGATGGAGAAGAGAATCAGATACAGATCCAGACTTTGTATATCGGACGAAGCGCAGTAGTAAACAAAGGAAGAGCGCGAGAGACGGATGCTATGGGGCTGCTGAGTATCCTCAAGAAGGTCAAGGAGAAGGAGAAGGAGATCCGCGTGCTGATGCTGTGCGTCACACTCCCTTACGCCGCTGTTGTGCTGTGTGGCTTGCGGTTGGCTGACGTGTTGGCTGGCGCGCGCTGCTTGTGTGGGCCGCAGCGGGCTGGACAATGCCGGTAAGACGACGATCCTCAAGAAGTTCATGGGCCAGGACATCACCGAGATCTCGCCCACGCTCGGCTTCGACATCCAGACGTTAGAGTACAAGGAGTGAGTGCGCCGTCTGTGTAGTTGGGCGCTGACTGCTGAATGATTCACTAACGCCAACGCGACTGATGCTGTGCCATGGACTCTTGCAGCTTCAAGCTGAATGTGTGGGACGTCGGCGGCCAGCAGACCATCCGCGCGTACTGGCGTAACTACTTTGAGCAGGTGAGGCGCCTGCATGGCCGTGTGCTTGAACGCTTCCTGGATGGCTCACTGACCGCTCAATGGCTAGACGGACGGCCTCGTGTGGGTGGTCGACAGCGCCGACCGCCGGCGCCTCGAGGACTGCAAGCGAGAGCTCAAGGCGCTGCTGACGCAGGAGGTGCGCCTGTTGTCTTGCGTGGGTTACGATTATTGTTTCTGACCAGCTAGCCTCGCTCACTGGTGGTCGTATCCGATGCACAGAAACTGGCGGGCGCGACGCTACTCATATTCGCCAACAAGCAGGACCTGCCCGGTGCGCTGTCGGCCGCCGAGATTGCGGACGTGCTGGAGCTGCGCTCGGAGCAGTTCTCGACCCGCCACTGGAGCATCGTGTCCTGCAGCGCTGTCACGGGTACCGGGCTCGTCGACGGCATCGACTGGCTCGTGCGCGACATCGCCAGCCGCATCTTCTTGCTAGAGTAGCGCCTGCATTGTCCAAGCCACTTTTGTACTTGCCCCGCTCCACAAGTCAAGACAACAGGGCGGGGATGACGTCTCGTAGTAAACACTTAGCTGGCGTCCAGCAGCATGAGACTCAATTTGTAGTACAGAGTGAGAAAACGCGCTCGGTCGACTTGTTTGCGTTGATCTGCGCACTGAAATCGCTCGGTGAAGACTCCAATTGACAGCAACTGATTGACTTGAACAACAACAGAGAAACGCTGAGTTCTTCTACGAGTTCACACCAGTGTGGGCCTGTATGTCTAACGCCGTCTGCTCTCGAACGGGTTCTTGGCTCACTGCAGCTCGGTCTTGGGCGCCATCGGCACCACGTGGGTCTCGAGCTCGCCTACTTCGCGCGCGGCGGTCAAGCTGAACGGGGCCGTGCCGTCGCCTACCTCGTTCGTCCTGCCCTCCGCATACTTGTGGCCGAACGCACTGCGCGCATGCAAGACACGATTAGTTCACGACCAAGCGCAGAGCGAAACGCAAGCCGCCGGAGATTGCCGCGCTTGCGGAGAAATCACTGAGCAAGTAGATGGAGATGACTGAGACACGCAGCTCGAAAGCTCCCACGTCCAACTGAAAGCACTCCTTCTGTGTCTGAAAGCCCCTAGGCCGAGATAGGTACACTGTGGCGCTCGAGAAGGGAGGGAGGGGATGCATTGAAGTGAATGCGGTGTGGTACACATCATGTTGAAGTGCTCTGTGCAGTTGATCCTTCCTGCCTTGGAACTCGTCTACGACGGCATCTCACGGTGATTTACAGGGCGACATGTCGTTCAAACAGATTGATAAAGCTTACTGCTACTGGGCGGTACACAGTACGAACTGCTAGTGGAGTCAACGCGGAAGAAATAACGCTACGAGCTGGTAAGCTGGCGAGCGACCACAGCCATTTGACTGTGAGCTCGCTGGCTTCCAGTTTCAACAATATTAACTTATTCCATTAAATACGTGTTTTTTTATGCACAGACTGATATACATTGATTAAGAACACTAATGAATTAAAATTATATTTGGACCAATCACAGCGCGTCATTGTTGATACTAAAATCAAGTGATCCGTCTTTTCTCTCACTAGCAAACAGAAAGTGACCGAGTATGGAAGAAAAGGACATGGGACGCCCGTGCGTGTGAGGTTTGCAGCGGAACTTAGTGA
>JAADXW010000197.1:0-31420 GCA_023337975.1 Phytopythium ostracodes
CCATCCCATCCGTGGGTATCCGTCCGTCGTCTTATTTGCGTCTTATTTCCTTATTTTCGTCGCGTAGGATCGCCGCCCAAGTGGTCGATCCCAATCGACAGCACAGCACAGCATACCGGAGGCCCCACTGTCGTCTTATTCGACCGTCTGATTCCGCTCTAAGCGGCTCATTGTAGCACTCTCTTCAGCCAGTGGGGATCTCCACATCCATCCCCTCCATCGGACCGACATGGCGGCGGACGGGCAGGTTGCGCAGGCGGCGACGTGCTGGGGCGACACCAAGCGCACGGCCGAGCTCAAGCGGCAGCTCGGCGCCAACCAGGCGGCGGACCAGGCGGCGAACCAGGGCGAGGAGGACGCGGAGACACTCGGCAAGGAGCAGGATGCGTGCTCGGCCTCGCGCACGAGCTGCTCGAGCAGCCACGACCTGACGGACCTGGGCTGGGACGACCTGTCGACGGCCGGGTCCAGCAGCGAGCACGAGGCGGACGAGGACGCCGACCCGCACGCGTCTCCATCGCCGTCCCCGGCCTCGTCGAGCGCCTCGAGCGCGTCGTCACCGCCAGAGCTGCTGCTGGACGCGGCGAGTGAACCCAAGACGCAGCACAAGTCGCAAGCCATCGCCAGCGCTTGCTCGACGCTGTCGCCCCGTGTTCGACCGGTGGTGCGCCCGCTGGACGTCGGGCCGACGACTGAGTACGACCTGCGCAGCACGAATGGGCTGCTCAAGTGCCTGCACTCGCTGGCGCGGCTGCCGTCGCCCGAGGAGCTTGGCGCCAAGCACCTGGCCATCAGCGAGCTGCACCGCCTGGTGGACGAGTGGCTGCAGCGAGCGTTCCCCGAGCACCAGAGCAACCGCACCATGACGCTGCTGTTCGGCGGCAGCTGGTACCTTAAGGTGGGCCTGGCCGACTCGGATCTGGACATCGTCGCGCTGCTGCCGCGCTTTGTCACGTCGGAGCTCTTCTTCCACTCGCTCAGCGAGCACATGGGCCGCGCTGCAGGCGTGACGAAGCTCGTGGCCATGACCAAGGCGACGGTGCCCATCCTGTCGTTCCAGCTCAACGGCGTGCGCATCGACCTGCTCTTTGCGCGCTACACGCTCGACGTGGTGTCCAAAAACCTGCCCATCCATAGCGATCAGGTGCTCGCGGGCATGGACGCGACGTCGATCCGGTCGCTGTCCGTGCCGCGCGTCGCGTCGCTCATCCTGGAGCTCGTGCCTAACGGCTCGGTGTTCCGCTCGACACTCCGCCTCATCCGCCTCTGGGCCACGCGCCGCGGCGTCTACTCGAACAAGGCCGGCTTTTTGGGCGGCATCTCGTGGACGATCCTGGTCGCCTTCATTTGCCAAATGTTCCCCAAGGCGTCCGTGTCGGCGCTCGTGCATCGCTTCTTCACGGTGCTCTCGACCTGGAGCTGGCCCGCGCCCATCCTGATCACCAAGCCGTACGACAACCCGCTCGCAGGCGACCAGATCGCGCAGTGGTCGCCGCGCACCAGCCATCACGACCGCGCGCACCTCATGCCCATCATCTCGCCGGGCTTCCCCGCCGTCAACACGGCCGTCAATGTCAACATGTCGACCATGCGCGTGCTCATGGAAGAGCTCGCGCGCGGCAAGAGCATCATGGACGACGTGCGCGCCAAGGGGCTGAGCGGGCCTTCTGCCTGGCACGCGCTCTTCGCGCCCTCGGAGATGCTCGTGCGCTACGACCACCACCTCGTGATCGAGCTCAAGGCCGACGGAGAGGAAGCGCTGAGCGAGTGGGCGAGCTTCGTAGCCAGCCGCACGCGCAAGCTCGTCGAGACGCTGCAGCACACGTCGCCCATCTCGGCCATTCACCCGCTGCCTTCGCTGCTGCGTCCGCGGTGTCCAAATGGCGACGGCAAGACGGTCAATGGCTACTACGTCGTCGGCTTCACGGTGAACGCTCCACCCGCAGCCGCCAAGGAAGCGGCGCGCGCGTGCGTCGGGCCCGCCGCGAGGTACTTCAGCGCGACGGAGCTGCTGAGTGCGCCCGAGAAGAAGCCCAACATGCACGTGGACATATCGTACCGGACGTGGCAAGAGCTGCCGGCCGACATGTTCCCCGAGGGCCGAGCGCACGCAGCGGGCGAGCGCGCGCGCTTCATCTTGAGCAAGGCGCATAATTTAAACGTGGCCATGGGTCGCGGCAGGTGAAGCGCGGGCGTGGCAGCATTTTTACATACCAAAAAGAAGAGAAGCAAGCAACTATTTACTCACCAGTCCCCTCTCCGGCTCGGCCTGTCGAAAAGAGTGGGCAACTTATATAATCAGCCAACAGAAACACGAAATGAATGGCAACGAGGCGAGCGCGTCAGAGGGAAGAAAGCCAATAGATATATGAAATTTACCGAGGTGGAGTCGTCGCAGGCGCGCTGCTGCTTCTGAATGCCGCGCGAGGAGGGAGGCCAGCCGAGTCCTGATGTCTTTACGCCTTCCGTTAGCTGGTCGACCGGGATCTCAGCGTCCTTGACTTGTCTGAATGAAACCTGGAATAAATACGATCGCGGCGTTATCGGACCCGCCCCCCACCAGCATGTCTTTCTCGCTCCGCCTCGATTCCGCTGGATAGAGTTGCCGCTTACCTCTCGCAATGAGGTCTCGGTTGAGTCAGGCGTGCTTCAGCACCTTGTGCATGCGCGGGAACGACATATGCCGATCGTCAGCGCTCCTCCGCCTCTAGGTCAACGCGCAGTCATCGTGGCGCTCCGTCACATGTCGTTCGTCGGCACCTTCTCGGACGGACAAGAGCTCTCTGCACTGCTTTTCGCACTCTTGCGTGTGTCATCGTCGAACTGCATGTCAGCCAACTCGTCAAACGCGCTCATGGCATCCTCAGTCCCCGCGTAGCTGTCCGCGCTCTTCGAGTTGTCGTCCTTCTGCACCTGCGCGACGGACGCCGTCCGCCTCTCCGACGGAGAAAACGTCGGCACGGACATTTTTGCCGCGCCGAAATCCCCGAACGGAGACTCTTGACCGTTCAAGAGTCGACCAGGATCGCTCAGCTTCATCTCCGACTGACCTCCTGCACTGGCAGATGTACCAGGCTGTGACAAATCACGGGGAGGAGGGATGAGGCGTCCCATTGGTGCCGGCATCGATTGAGTTCTTCCATCTGCCACCTGTGACTGCAAACTGGATGCGCGTGGAAGTTGTCCTGATGGTGGACTCGGAAGTCGTTGCTGCTGTAGCTGCTGCTGCTGCTGTTGTTGTTGCTGGAAACTCGGCGGCAAGGAGCCCTCAGCAATGCCTGTCTCATTCCCCACTTGGTACCCGCCTTGGTAGCTTGCAGACTGTGTCGCCGCTCGGTTGTCGCCACCACTCGCCGAGTTCGTCAGTCCCGCTGTTCTCGACTGAATCCTCTCCACGATAGGCTTGACTGTGTTTTGCATGAACCGTTCAATCGAGTCCAGCACGTCAAACGATCGCGGCTCCGCCACTTGCGGGGCTTCATGGAGCACGTTCAGCGCCAGTACCACGTTGTGCTTCAGATTGTCCGCCTTGACGCTCTGCGCAGAGTTAGGCGGTGCATGGTGGTTCTCCAGTGCGTGGTTCGCAATCGTGAGATCGCGCAAGTACATGGACCTCATCACCCCAACTCGTCGCCAGTACTGGTCGGGGTTCCCGTTCAACGTGCCCATGCTCGCGTCGTGCGCCCGCAACGTCTCCTCGTTCAGCGTCTGTCGGGTTGGCGCCGGTATCTGCTCTTGCACTCGTTGCGAATATCCGCGAGCGTATCCATCACTGACGCGCTGATCCTTCGCTTCGACCGTGGAGCCTTGCTGATATTTCGGTGACCGCCGCGGGGCAAGAGCGTCGTAAGTCGCACGCTGGCTCGCATTCAGCGCGTTCTGCATAGAAGCCACTTGCATCTCGAGCTGAGCGGCGCGACTCTGCCATTGATCCAGAGCCAATTTCTGGTTCCACAGGAAGTCAATCAGCACGTTTCTGTCGTACTGCTGGAGCTGGTTCACGAACTCTTGCCGAGACGTTTGCTGCGCGAACTGATTCGCGTGCTGTTGCATTTGCTGCTGCTGTGGCTGGGAAGCAGCGTAATACTGCGCAGCTTGATACCTCCGCTGTTCGAAGCCCTGCGACGCCATTGGCTGAGCATTCTGTCTCTGGATCTGCATGTACGCTTGCCCATTCATCGACGAGCTCGTCCCGTTCTCAGCAGATGCACTTGGCTGCCGACCAGGCACAGCTTGCATTCCAGCGTACCCATGGTACTGGGCTCGCTGGTCCTGCGCGTTCCCTGCTCCTTGTTGCGGTTGGCTACCGCTCGTTGGCAAATCGCGAGGTTGACCGCGGCCAGCATCAAGCGAGCTTGACGTCGACGCTGACTGAGTAGTGATGAGCCCGGAAGACCGCGCAGATTCGCCGGTGTTCTGGGAGTTCGTGTCAGCGCTGCCGGACGCCTTCCCCGCTGCTGCTCGCACGATCTCGCTCAGCTTCGCGAGCTCTCCGTTCAGCGCGTTCGCGTACTCGTTCTGAATGAACAACTGATAGTTAGATATCGCGACGGATATGCGCCGTCAGCACAAATAATACGTGTTGGACATAACGTACCCGAGTTGGGAACTTCTGGAAATGCTCCATCTCGAGGGCGCTGGCGTATTGGCCGACCGCGTTGAGATCCTGGCCAGGATGTGCTTGGTGGAGCAGATTATACCTATAAAGATCAGCGAGCAAGTCACGTGTCAGGATGTCTTCCCCCACCAAAAACGCCAAAGATAGTCGCTACAACAACGTACAGTTGCTGCAGATACTGCTGGCGCAGCTCCATCTCCGGCGCGGCCGCGACCGCTCCGCCGTTACTGGTAGCACTCGCATCCGCTGCAAGGGGCGTCGCAGCAGCCTGCTTCCCCTTCCGACCTGTATCCACTCCAGAGACACATATACACCAGTAGGTAAGTACACAACCCAGCCAGCCGTCCGCTCTTTACTCTCCATTCATCCCGCACCTTTCAGCGCCGCACCACCACTGGGCGAGCTCCGCCGCGGCGTTGCGGTCGCGCGCTTCTTGGCCGCCACCTTCTTGGGCTGGTCCGTCGCGGCCGGGGTCTTCTTCGCGCGGGGCTGCGCGAGTTTCTTCTTGGCCGGCGCCTTCGGCGCTTTCGTCGTCACCTCCTTGGCCGCCGCCGCCTCGTTCTCGTCCATCGGTCGCCGCGCCTCTGGGCCGCTTCTTGCCGCTCGCTTGTCCAAGCTTTAAGGCTCAGAGGTCGTCCTTTCTCGGAGGGGAAAGCCCGCGCTTTTTGGATTGCTGCCGTTGGTTGCCTCTTGTTTGGCACACGCACGCTCTTTCCGACCTAGCGGTATACAAATCGCAAGATCAACTCCAGGGCGAGAAGCAAAAGCGCGCGCACTTTCCCGACCGCCAGACAAAAAGGGAAAGCTGAATGACCGTCACTCCCGGATTTTGCGTGGAGGTCAGGCAGTTCCGCGTTTGGTCCAATCAAAAATCGACACGACGTTATTTCAGCCAATCGAAACGCGTGGGAACTGGCGCTTTCTCCGGCACAACTTCAACACAACGGCGCCATCGCCATCATCGATGGAAATCACGCGCGGGCGTCTCAATACGCGTGGGTAAATATCAACAGCGTGGGTATGGCGGTTGCGGCGTCGATCGCCCGCTCGTGTGCTGCTGTCAAAGGACGGGCATAGATCCTTCCTGTCCTTGCAAACGTATTTGCCGAACATCCTTGGAAGGAAATCTCAGTGTGCACGCATGCAATCCACCCAAACCGACGTGGCATGATGCCTAATATTTGGGCGACAAACATACAGTACCGGCAAATATCGTCTGATATCGGTATTCTACCGGCTCTAGTTTTGAACTGTTCAAGAGCGTTGGTCTCGACGCAATCATTCTCCCAATCTTCAACGTCAACCGAGACAACCAGTCCCTCCCCACCATTGATCAATGAACTTCTCTTTCGGCATAAATAGTTGCGCTAGTGCTACGCACGCAGCCGGGCGAGGAGCTGGCGCAGCTCGCTCTTGACGTGCACGTCGTCGACGCGGCGTGCGTCCAGCTTGGCAGGCGCGGCCGTGCGCGTCACGACCTGCACGTCGCGCCCAAACGTGAGAATCGAGGTCGAGCCGGCCCTGTTCCCTGCGTCCCTACGTCCCTGCGCGTCGCGTTTCACCTCTACGGCCTTGCTATAGAAGCTCCGAGCGAACACCGCCAATTGGCGCAGCTCCGCGACCGCGCTCAGAACCAGTTCCCTCAACTGGTTCTCATAGTAGAGCTCGCCGTCGTCAAGCCCAGCGCTCGAGAAGAACCCACCCGCGGTCGCAGTCTGGCCAGCGAAGAACCGCAGCTCCGACACGCGCGCGCCCGCGAGGCGGCGGCGCTGCGCCGGCGAGCAGCGGAGTAGCTCCCAGGCCACCTCGTTCTCCAGGAACAGCTCGGCCTGCGCGGATCCGTCGTCGATGATGCACCGCATGTTGGTGTGCATGTAGCTGTGCCTGTCCAACGCGGCGTCCGTGTGCTGAAGCTGATACCACCCGCATTGACGGCTCGGTTGAGACGAAGATGAATTTCCGTTCGGCAACGTAAAGTGCACCCAGCCACGGCGTCGGTCGTGCACGAGCGCGCGATGGCACGACCGGCACTTGCGCTTCAGGATCACGTAGTTCACGTACACGACTCGGACTACGTAGCGGTGAACGCGCCGGTCAAAGGCTGCGTTCGAGGAGGATCCGGCGCTGTACAGGTCATTGAGGAAGCTTGTCGACATCGATCCGTAGAGCTCCGCTTCCGATGGAACACACGAATCCATCAGACGAAGAACGCGTGCACACGTCAAGTGACTCCAGTTCAGGTAGGCTCGGTATGTTGAGCGCGCGATGAATCCTTGCAGTTTCGAGAACTCGACCACATCGCCAGGCTGAAGGCTGGCTCGGAAGCCAAACTTGGGCGTGTCAATGTGAACGTCTACGGTATCCAGCGAGGAGAGATCCCGCACGCGAATGACGCACATTAGCCGCCGGCTTTGGTCAAAGGCGTTTGTCAACGCCGACGCACCCATCGCCTCGTGACGGCGCTTCTCTCCAACCGCGGGGGCGTCCTGCTTCGTCCCGGTGTCGACGTACTGCGCGTTGTCCCGCCAGTAGTATCGGCGCTCACAGACGACTCCGATTAAGGCCAAAAGCCGCGGCTGGTGCATGTCCGTGCCAGGAACAGTGTTTGATGCTGCGTCGGCAGCGCCGTGGACCAGGAATGAGGATACTTGGCGCCATTTCCCCGCGTCTCTTCTCCGCATCACAGTCGCCAACGCCGTGAAGTAGCGCAGCGCTTTCACGGGCAGCATTTGAACAGCTTTCAGCCTCGGCTCGGGGCTGCACAGCACCATCTTCCTTGCCGAGCACCCAAGCTCGCAGAGCGGAATGGCACCTTGATAGGCTTGTCGACACTCCTCGTGCTCGTGGCAAGAGCTCTTGCTGTCAGCGAGTTGAAACACGGTCGGAACAAAAGCCCCCCCCCGACTGTCAACGCGGTACACACGGAGCTTGCGACGCCCATTCTGCCACCCAGGCGTTGCGCCTAACGATCGCTCAACTTGAGAGACCACCGGCAACACACACGACGTGTCTGTCCCGACAACGCAGTTGGCGTGATCATCGTTGCTCGCGTGCTGTTGTTTCCATACCTCTTGAAGCGCGTGAACCGCGAGGTCGTCAGCGGGGGCGAGCACGTCGAATCCACCGGATCTGTCGCTCTCGCTGCGAACCCTAGTCGCTTTCACGCGGTACAGTCCGTGCTTCTTGACGTGCCACGCGCTGCCGCAGTCCCCGCTGACCAGGAGTTCGGCGCAGTGCGCCTTCTCCACGAATCCGGAGGCCGACGGGTCGCGTCGGAAGCGAAACACGACGCCGTGAACGTGTTGGTACTGCGGTCGTATCGCGCAGCCCCACTTGGTCGTCGACTGCTTCGCAGAGGCGATGTGTGTGACCAAGACAAGCATCTCCTTAAGCTCTGACTCGTGCTTGCTTGCATGGCCTGCATGGCCATTCCCGTGAGCGCGCGACGTGTCTTCCTCCTCGCTGTCCACGCTGTCCACACCCATGATGCTGCTCACGGGTACGCGAATCGCAACTACGATCACCGGCGAGGCGCCCGACACAGCCAGGCGCTCCACCGAGTCAACCAAGAGAGTAAGCTGCGCGTCCACGAGGATGGTCACGTCTGCGCCAGTCGGCGCTTGCCACGAGCTGTCGCCGCCGCTCGAGGCGTCCACACTGACGGCGACCGCGCCCGTCCGGCCGCGCAGCTCCAGGTCTCCGCTGTCGATGTTCCCGCCGAGTTTCCCGACCAGGAAGCGCCACGGCAGCTCTTCCCCGCCTAGCGCCACCGCCGACTTGCTCGCCGACTTGGACGCCGCGCTGTCCAGGAGCGCCGCTTGGCCGCGCGCCGTGAGCTGCTCGACCGTCGCAACCTGCGTGCTCATGTTCTGGTGGGTGCTGCGGTCCCGGTGTCGCCTCCTCGTGGACCAAGCGGCCGCCAACTGCCCGCCCCCAAGTCGCCACCTACTGCGCGTCCATTGGCAATGTGCGTGCCAAAAAAGCATGGCCGAGTTGACGACCCGGATTTCGACTCGTGTGGGTCATATGACCCGTTTCATTCAAGGGAAAACCCGGACCATTGCGGGGTTTACTTGGGTAAACTATGCGCGACACACGTCGCAGGGTTCATGACGAGACCTCAATGCGAGGCCGATGCGTCACTAGCGGCGGTGAATGACTCACTACGTCTGCAGTGCCGAGCTCTCAATGCCCGAGCCACTGGGAGACACAAGGATACGAAGGCAGAAGCGCACGCTTATTGAGCTGCTGTTGGGAATGCCTGGCTGGGTGCGCGTGTCATAGTGACGGCAAGAGCTACGACGTTCAGGATAGGAGGAGGAAGTACTGATGCTGTGATCGATTCAATCGCACCAGACGGGGCTGCTCAGTCGGGTTGCACGCATAGCGAGCGTCTGTATTATAGAAGCGTTATGATTCAGCTGGCTGCGCGGCTTCTAGCTGTGTGACGGCTCGGTCCACTAGAGGAGATGACGTGTCATGGAGGTCTGCGTTACCACTGGCGGCGCGTCTGCTGCTGCTGCTGCTGCGGTGGCGGCGGCGGCGGCGCCTGCTGTTCCGCGAAGCGCTTGTACAGAACACCGCACGTGAAGATGCCCTGCGTCGTGAGCAGGATCTTCCAGCGCTGCTCCCACAGGTACCGCGAGCGCGCCGACATGGTCGACTCGATTGGTAAGCTTTGCTGGGTCGGTCGGGGTTGGCTTCTGGCTTGTGGTGGTGTGGGAGGCGCAGCACCCACCCTTTAATCAGGTGGTACACATTAAATGGTTTGTTTTAGCTCCGATGATTGGTCAAAATCGTGGACAAGATTCCAAAATAGTGTCAGAAACGTATGCTTAAGATAGTCAGATAATGTGCACCACTACAATTACCACGGTGCCGCTGGCGGAGCACTTTGGCACGTAGCGAAGCATGGACGACGACCTGTGGCGCGCGGACGGCTCATTCCGCGGCGTGGGCGGCGGCAAGGGCGCGCGTGGCGGCGGCAAGGGCGGAGGTGGCAACCCCCAATTCACGCGCGTGATCCCCAAGTTCCTGCAGAAATACCAGCAGCCGCCGGAAATCCAGGCCAAGTTCGCGCCGCCGCCCATGCCCGACGACGACGACGGGGACGACCACGAGCTGGACGACGTGCAGCGCGCCGCGATCGACGAGTACCTGGCCAAGCAGCAGGAGAAGAAGCAGAAGAAGGAGGGCGACGAGGCCGAGAGCAGTGAACGAGACGCCGACGCCGCCAAACACAAGGAGGAGCGGCGGAAAAGGGTCATGCAGAGCGTCGCGGAGCTCGGCATGGCCAGCAAGAACGCGGCCAAGGGCAAGAAGCGCAAGCGCACGAGCGCCGCGCCCGCCAAGCTCAACAACAATAAGCTGCTGTCGTTCTCCATGGACGACGAGGAGTAAAGCGGTAACAGCGGGAACTCGAGCGCCGTCGCGTTCTCTTCGCACCCGTGTTGCGTGTCAATTTGTGCCGGATGGTGTGTGCTTTTGCCTCCCAGTGCTCGTTTCCACAGGGACAGGAACGGCCTGGTCTCGCTCAGGTGAGTCCTTGTACCAGTATGGCATATGCATCCTCACATCTCACCATTATCGATATTGCTGCTCGGTATCTACACGGCGCAGTTAGCGATAATCATCAGCAGAAGCGTGCGCGCCGCGAAATGGCTCGTCCACGAGTGGCCACGAGCCTTTCGGTACCCTCCTGCTCCTCCGGTTCGTCGTCAGGCTCGAGCAGGATGAGCAGGTTGGTGGCGTTGAACGCGATGAAGAAGGAGAAGGCGAGCGCGAGCGCCAACGGAAACGCCGTGCGCATGCTCAGCGCACCCACAAACCACGAGAAGAAGGCGCATTGGGACAGCCAGCTCGATACGCGAGCGAGCTGGTAACATCGCCACTGCCAGCGCGTGAACTCTAGCGGCCCGAGCCACTCGACCGCCGCCGCGTAGCCGACCGAGAAGAGCGAGATGAGCTGGATGGGAGTTACGAGGCCTTGAGCTCACTGTCTGGGTCTCGGATTGATGCTGCTCTACGTACCAGTTGCCCCCACTGGAGGCGGTGAGCCAGCACGGCCTCGAAGCGCGGGTCCGTGTCCAGCTTGAGCAGGAACTTGCGGAGCAGCGAGCCGGCGAGCAGGTCGGTCACGTGCAGCTTTATCGGTTGTGGCGAGCTTGGCAATTGCTCTTTTGGGAGAGGAAGAACTGGCATCGCTGCGTTCCCTTGGACGGAGGTGACGCCGACGTGTCCGATCGGGATCACCAGTGGAGAGTCCTGTTCGAAGCATTGACAGCAGACATGACACCAGACAGTGTCAGCTAGGGGTGGAGTTCCAGCCTGAGCAGTCGTACAATCGAGCGCTATGCGAGCATCATGCCTCGAGAAACTGGCGGTTGGAGACATGCAGCGTAAGCGCGTACGCTCCGCTGGCGGACCGGCCCATGATCCGCCTGACGCTGGCCCAGTCGACCCGGATCCGCAGCGTATCCTCACTGCGAACACCGTCGTCGCTGCGGCTGTCGTGATGTGGCCGAAGAATGAGCGTCGCGTTCGAGTCGGCCGCGCGCTCTGGGTCATGGAGCGTGAGCACCGCGGTCGTAGCGTTCCGCACGTACGGCGGTAGCGTTACGTTGTTCAGGTGGACGGCGAGGTCCAGCGAGCTATTGGGCGGGAAGGCCGCGGTCGGATTCCACAGCGACGCCGATCCGAGATCCGCTATCTTCATGAGCTGGTGATTGATGCCAACGCCGCGCACAAGAGGCTGATACAACGAAATCAGGGTCTGTCATTCGTCACGCGCGCGTTGTTAGCCATCGATCGGGACTCGCAGTTCGCCCTCCCGTGCTATCAGAGGAGTGACCGTACGGCATTCATAGGACGGAGAAGCGTCTGGAACGGGGCATTGTCGGCGGGAGATCCACTTGTGATCCCGATCGGAGTTCTCGGCAGTGGCGCATCCATCCAGTAGCAGCAGGAAAGCGCGACGACGAGAGCACAAGCCGTCCCGAGCCACGACAACGGCGGCAATCGCCCCACGCGCGACACCATGGACCCAAAATGTGAGGCTCTCTGGCCGTGAGACGTAGTGAGGTGGTAGTTGCGACAAAAATAGTGGCAGCTCCGTGGTCGCTTGTCATGGGACCATGCCGTCGTTCGCTGGAGCGAATCCACGTGCATGAAGTGAGTGCACTTTTGTATTGTATGAACGGGTCGCATCATCTAAACGCGCGCTGGAAATGTACAGACAGTCGTGGGGAGGGAGCCACCACGACGCACGACGCACGCGAGAGCTCAGGCTGTGTTCTGCTTCTTCGTGAGTCCGACACCGGTGACGGCGGCAGCAGCGGCCACGGCCTCGCCGGCGGTGCGCGGCAGGACGCTATGCTGCGGCTCGGCCTGTTGCCAGGCGGGCGCGCGGCCGTAGACGTAGACGGCGCCGTTGACGAGCACGGCGCCGACGACGAACTGGCTCGTGGGCATCTTGTCGAACACGAAGATGGACATGATGACGGACAGCACGATGGCGATCGAGGTGGCGAACGCCTTGAGGATGTTGTCGGCGTACTTGACCACGACGGCCGTGAGCAGCCCGCCGAAGGCGCTCGTGAAGATGGCGGCCCACACGACGGCGCGGTAGCCGTAAAAGAAGCCGCGCGTCTGCAGGAACTCCATGTCGTTGTACAGCAGCCCGCCGCCGGCCAGGAAGATGCTGACGAAGCACATCTGTACGTTGCGCTCCCAGAGCGTCGCCTTGGAGCCCGCGCCCTTGAGGATCTTCTCAAAGTACACGCCGGCGAAGCCCGAGCAGACGCAGGCCGAGACGACGGCCAGCAGCCCCGTCGTCATGCTCTGCGCGCTGTGGTCGGCGCCGTTGGCGGACGGCTGCACGTCGTCGAGCTGGACGAGTGCGACGCCCGCCATGAGCGCGAGGATGGCAGCCCACTGCACCGGCAGGATGGACTTGCGCAGCATGAGGACCGAGAAGACGGCCGTCGTGAGGATCTTGAGCTGGTACGAGACCTGGAACGTCGCCGCGTCCAGGTTCGAGATGGCCACGTACTGCAGATTGTTCTGCACCACGTACAGCAGCGCCGGCACGCTCACGCGCAGCAGCTCGCGCCGGTCGAATACCGTGCGCAGCGTCTTGTCCACCGCCTTGCTGCGCTCCGGCTCGGGCACCGCCGCCAGGTCCTGCTCCGCATCATCCATACCAACACGTTAACTCCACCATACCAACACACAACGACAGGGAAAGCGAGGAGACGCACGCGCACGAGGACGAGTGCGGCGGTGGCGAGCTTGAGCGCCTCGCCGACGAACACGGCGGTCGCGGGGTTGAAGCGCGGGGAGTCGCCGACGCGCGAGAGCCGCATGAGGATCGCCAGCAGGCTGTTCTGCAGGCACAGTACACACAGGCTCGCATACTTGAGCGAGCGAGCGGTCCCGAGGCCCATAGCGACCGCGGAGCAGGCCGAGCGCGGCGTCGTGGTACTTGAGGGCGTCGTGAAGGCGCGGCGAGAGGCGAGGCGCTGCAGGAGGTCCAATGGTCGAATGAATGACCGAGTCTGAACTTGTTCAATGGCTTGAAGATTATTTTTTTTAGTCAGTGAGTGGGAATAAACGCATATGATTGGCTGAAAAGAGTGGAATTTGCTGATTTAACATATTTACTGTCCGTGATTGGTTGTAAAGGGAGCGGACATCTTACAGTGGGACGATGATTTGACGAAAAGGTGTCGGGATGAATCATCCCGAGGCTGGGTGTGCCTCGTTGACGGCGTCACGATCGCGTTCTTGTAGAGGGAGATGCTGCACCGATGGGACGACAACGCGCTTTCATTGGTTGAATCTATCACGATGTCACAACGCAGCCAATCACAGACTCTCCTCTATAATTCAACCAGTTAAACCCACATCTCCGTTATAACAACATCTCTGTACAAGAAACCATCGCGTAAGAACGCTTTTTTTGGCGGGAAGCCCGACTAAAAGCGAGCCAAATAAAGAAACAGGCGGCGCCAAAGTCGCCACCAGCGCTCACCAAGGTAGCGGCGCTCCTTCCGCTCTCCCTGACGCCGCTCCAGGCCCTCGCACCAGGCGCAACAGCAAGCTTAAAGGTCGTCGGAGGCGGTCGCGATGGACATTCGTGCGTTTTTCCAGAAGAAGAGCGGCAGCAGCAGCCGCGCCAAGCCCGGTGCGTGATCTGCTGGTCTTTCTTGGGCTCAACGCACTGTCATGCTGGTTGTATGGGTCGGGCACTGACTGTGTGTCGATGCAGCCGCAAAAAAACCTGCGCCAGCGGCGGAGAAGCCGGCACCGGCGTCTCGCGCGCGACCCAGTCGGCAGTCGGCGGCGGCCATGAAGGAGAAGGTGGTGGTGGTGCTGGACGACAGCGACAGCGACAGCGCGCCGCCGTCAGCTAAGAAGCGTGCACCGGCCAAGCGCTCAACCCGCAAGAAGCTCAGCGACGACTATGACTCTGAGTTTGAGGTGGAGCCAGAGAAGGACGATGACGATGCTTATGAGGAGGAAGAAGAAGAAGAAGTGGTCGTTGCGCGTAGGCGCAAGCCGTCGCCGCGCAAGCGGCTGCGGCGCGCGGCAGTCGACGACGACAGCGACGACGACGACGTGGTGATGACGTCGCCTGTCAAGAAGAAACCGGCCGCCAAGAGCCCGAAGAAGGCTCCGGCCAAGACGGTCAAGCGCGAGGTCAAGCTGAACGACGCCGCCATCAAGGTAGGCGCTGCCCAGCGTGCCCTTGAGGCGATAGTCCACCCCCTCTAACACTCCAACACGTCACTTCTTGACCGCTCAACTAGGCACAGGAGGAGGAGAACGCCACGGACGCGGAACTGGCGGCGCCGATCAGCATTAAGGCGAGCGCCAAACCGCCGTCGCCCACTCCCGGGTGCCTGGACGGGCTCACATTCGCGTTCTCGGGCGTGCTGACCAACCTGTCGCGCGACGACGCGGTCCACCTGATCAAGTGCTGCGGCGGCTCGGTCGGCAACAGCGTGACGCGCGCGACCAAGTACCTGGTGGCCGGCGAGACGCTGGAGCACGGCGGGCCCGTGAGCGAGAGCGTCAAGTACAAGGAGGCACTGGCCAAGCACGTGCGCGTGCTCAAGCAAAATGAGTTCTACAACCTCGTGACGGATCGCGCGGCCGAGAAGCAGCGCGAGGCGATGCTGAAGGAGAAGGCGGCGCTCAAGGCCGCCTCGAAGGCGCCCGCGTCGTCGATCAAGGGCAAGCAGAAGCTCAGCAACGCGTACGTTTGCTCTGCTGCGGCTAATCACCCTAGGTTTACGCTCATTAACGGTGCTGTTGCGACTCCTTAGACCGCTCAACGAGATGCTGTGGACGGACAAGTACAAGCCGACGCGGCTGGACGACATGATCGGCAACATCGAGCTAGGCAAGCGACTCAAGCAGTGGCTGCTGGACTGGGACGCCGTGCACGTCAAGGGCACCAAAAAGGTGCCGTTCACGACCAAGCTGGCGGAGAACCGCGGCGCCAAGACGGTACTGCTGTCGGGCCCGCCCGGCATCGGCAAGACGACCATGGCCACGCTCGTGGCGCGCGAGTGCGGCTTCGAGTGCCTCGAGCTGAACGCGAGCGACGCGCGCAGCAAGAAGATGCTGCAGACGGGGCTCAAGGACGTGCTGGGCACGCAGGCGCTGCGCTTTGGTGGCCCATCAGGCGGCGACAAGATGCGGCTGGCCAAGCGTGTTGTGGTCATGGACGAAGTGGACGGTATGTCGGGTGGCGACCGCGGCGGCACGGCCGAGCTGATCCTGCTCATCAAGAAGTCTAAGACGCCCATCATCTGTATCTGCAACGACCGGCAGAGCCAGAAGGTGCGCTCGCTGGCCAACCACTCGTTCGACCTGCGCATGCGGCGGCCGACCAAGGTGCAGATCGGGCGGCGACTCATGGAGATCGGGCTCAAAGAGGGGCTGGCGGTGGAGAAGAACGCGATCGAGGAGGCGGCGGACCGCTGCGGCAACGACATCCGCCAGCTCATCACGCAGATGCAGAAGTGGCGGCTCACGACGACCAGCGTGACGTACGCGGACCTGGTGGACCCGGCGTCGCAGCACAACAAGGACGAGGTGCTGCGCCTGAACCCGTTCAGCGCGACGCAGCAGATCTTCCAGCGCGACACGTCCTTCGACGCGCGCAACGAGGCGTACTTCGTTGACTACGACCTCATGCCGCTCATGGTGCAGGAGAACTACATCCAGAGCATCATGAACAACAAGAACTCGTCCGACGAGAAGCTCGAGGCCGCCATGCGCGCCTCCGAGTTCATCTCGGACAGCGACCTCGTTGGCAACTACGTGCGCGCCGAGCAGCGCTGGGACCTGCTCACCAAGCAGGCCGCGCTCAACGTGGCCGCCTGCGTTTACTCGGCCGGCTTCATCGGCCACCCCGAGTTCTCCAGGTAGGCCAGAGACTCCTCGTGAATTGAAATAGGGTTGGACGATGAGTATTGACGCTGTGATTCCGATGCGACAGGTGGCTGGGCAAGAACTCGAGCGCCACTAAGTCCAAGCGCCTGCTCAGCGAGCTGTCGGTGCGCATGCGCGCCCACGCGTCCGGCTCCCGCGAAGGTTGGTTTGGTCTACTGGTCTTGGTTTGGTATGATATGCTGGTCATTCAGCTGACGGTGGTGGTGGCGGCGCTAGTGATCCGGCTGGACTACGTGCCGTACATGAAGGAGATCCTGCTGCAGAAGCTGCTGGCGGGCGACGAGGCAAGCGAATGCATTGTTCTCGTTGTTGTATCGGAATGAGGTGGGCTCACACTGTGTGACCGTGATGGTGGCGTGTGCAGCACATTGAGGAGGTGATCGACCTGCTGGACGAGTGCGAGATCAGCCGCGAGGACCTGACCGAGTCCATGGAGAGCTTCAAGTTCCCGAGCGTCAAGCGCCACGCCTACAGCGACCTGGACACCAAGGCCAAGACCGCCTTCACCCGCATGTATGTCTCCTTCCATCTCACATATGATACCAGCGCAGCACTCTAACCGACGGACTCTCGATGGCAACAGGTACAACAAGGCGTCGCACAAGTCGCAGGGCGTGGTAGAGTCGGCGCTGGGCTCTACGACCGTCAAGAAGGGCCGCGGCAAGGCGGCTGCGGCCTCTGCTGGCGACGAGGACGGCGGGTTGCCGCCGCCCTCGGACGCCGAGAGCGAGCCGGACGAGGAGGCCGACGCTGACGTGAGCAAGTTCCAGAAGAAGGCGCGCGGCGGACGAGCAGCCACCGCAGGCGGCAGCACCACCGGAGCCAAGCGCAAGGCGCCCGCCCGGAGCGGAGGCGCCAAGGCCGCGCCAAAGAAGCGCAAGAGCTAAAGACACGCGGCCGCCAAGTGTCGAGCCGTGGATGGACCCCTCTTCCTCCCTTCTACTCCTAGGTACCTAACACAATAGCCACACATGTTTCCTGGTCATGACGCGGCGGAATCAGGCGGTTTGGTGCTGCAAACTGTCATTGCTAGACGCGGATCGGGGCCCAAGTGATGTAATTCGCAGCGGCGAAGGGAGCGCGGAGCGCGAAAGCACCTGGGCGCCGTCTACACTTCTTAGTCCATCATGAAGGAGGTTTCTCCATTGATACGGCGGTGTCTTCAAGGTTGGAATCAGGAAATGACTTGGTTTCAATATGGGACGCGATCGCACAATGGGTGTCATTTTGGTGTGAGCTACACACCAGTGACGTACGTAGAGCAGGTGCGTCATCGTGGGTCGGGTTGTGACATGTGCGTGTCATCGCAGGCGACGCAAGCCAATTCCGCCAGAAGAACCAACTTTCACTTGATTTCACTATACCAAAATGATGTCATGGGGTATGCGGGTAGGGTTGGCTGCGGATGCCGGAGTGTCATCGGCTGAGGGCGCGCCGCGGGTCGTGACGTCATGCAGGAGTGATGGTCTCTTCAGATCCACACCCGTCCACGTTGAGGACCGTGGATGCAGAAGAAACTGCGGACGTCCCCAGCTGCGGACCCGCAGAATGCGGACCCGCAGAATGCGGAGCCCCTACACTTGAATCGAAAGAATAAATCAGGACGGCACTGACGCCGTCCGCAGTTCTGGCACCGGCGGCCGCGAGGAGGGCCCTCATCCCCGCGGGCGACCTTGCGCATCCGTTCCATTCCTCGCGCAAGGACACGGCGAATTTTTGTTTAACAAAATCGGTGAACAAGAGACCGAGCGCGCCACGCGCCCCTCTCCACGGACCAAACACGCGGCGTCGCCGTCCGCACTCCGTTCGCTCCGCCCGCTCTGTCCGCAATCCGCTCCCTACCCTGCAAACGCACAAGGATGGCTCCGCCGTAATCCAATTCGCGTCCGCAGGCTTAGATATCCAGTAAATTACGCGCCCATAAGGACCGCGATGCGGATGGCCCCTACCGCGTAAATTTCATTGAATTCCCGCTCGCTTACCGGCATCCGTCCTCGTCCCGTAGTTTACACTCTCCTCCCGTATTATAAGTTTACCATGCCGAGTCGCTGACACGGGCGAGCTGTCCGGCCGCGTCATCGCTGTCGCATCAACTCTCGCAGATTTTCTATAAATTGCTAAAGGTTTTCGCTCCCTCACTATCAACAATAACGTCCCGCATGGTACTCCCCCACGTATCATTCGCTGGCCCGACAGATCCCCCCCCCGCCCCATCATTTCCGCCATCGACGCCGACAGAAAAAGGGAACGACCCGCGTCCTTCCCCTTCTTTCCAGCGCTCTCTCCTCCTCCCGTGTGACGCAGCAGCGCGTCCCTCATCCCCTCTCCCCCCCTCGTCCCCGTCCCTCCCGTCCCCACCCATGACACCGCCTTCGGACGCCCAGGGCCATTCCGCAACTGGCGCCGCCTCGCACACCACGCCGCCTACCCCGTCGACGGTGGCGCAGACACAACCCGATCCGACCATGAGCACCACCGAGCCGACGACCATGCTCGAGCGCGGGGACTCACACGCGCCGTCGTTCGCAAGCGTGGACGAGTACGTGCGCGCGTTGCAGGGCACGCGACCCATCACGTCGGTGCTGATCGCCAACAACGGCATCTCGGCCGTCAAGGCCATCCGCAGCATTCGGCAATGGTCGTACGAGATGTTCGCGGACGAGCACAAGGTGACCTTCGTGGTCATGGCCACGCCCGAGGACCTGCGCGCCAACGCCGAGTACATCCGCATGGCCGAGCACGTTGTCGAGGTGCCCGGCGGCGCCAACAACCACAACTACGCCAACGTGGCGCTCATCGTCGAGATCGCCGAGCGCTTCAACGTGGACGCCGTCTGGGCCGGCTGGGGCCACGCCAGCGAGAACCCGACGCTGCCCGACTCACTCAAGCGCACGGCGCGCCAGATCGTCTTCATCGGCCCGCCCTCCAAGCCCATGCGCGCGCTGGGCGACAAGATCGGCTCGACCATCATCGCGCAGAGCGCCAAGGTGCCCACGATTGCCTGGAACGGCGACGGGCTCCAGGTCGACTACAAAAAGCACGACGGCATCCCCGACGAGACGTACAACGCCGCCATACTGCGCGACGGAGCGCACTGCCTGCAGGAGTGCAAGCGCATCGGCTTCCCCGTCATGATCAAGGCCAGCGAGGGCGGCGGCGGCAAGGGCATCCGCAAGGTCGCGGAGGAATCCCAAGTGCTCAGCGCCTGGGAGGCCGTGCGCGGCGAGATCCCCGGCTCGCCCATCTTCGTCATGAAGCTCGCGCCAAAGTCGCGCCACCTCGAGGTGCAGCTGCTCGCCGACGCGTACGGCAACGCCATCGCGCTCAGCGGCCGCGACTGCTCCGTGCAGCGCCGGCACCAGAAGATCGTCGAGGAAGGCCCGGTCCTCGCGCCTTCGCCGCAGGTCTGGAACGACATGATGCGCGCCGCCACGCGCCTGGCCAAGGAGGTGCAGTACGTGAACGCCGGCACGGTCGAGTACCTGTTCAGCGAGCTGCCCGAGGACGAGGGCAACGCCTTCTTCTTTCTGGAGCTCAACCCACGCCTGCAGGTGGAGCACCCGGTCACGGAGATGATCACGCACGTGAACTTGCCGGCGGCGCAGCTGCAGGTGGCCATGGGCATCCCGCTGCAGTTCATCCCGGACGTGCGCCGGCTGTACCAGCAGCACCCGTTCGGCAAGACGCCCATCGACTTTGACACGGAGCAGCAGGCGCCGCCGCACGGGCACGTCATCGCCGCGCGCATCACGGCCGAGGACCCGAACGCGGGCTTCCAGCCGACCTCGGGCTCCATCCAGGAGCTCAACTTCCGCAGCACGCCCGACGTGTGGGGATACTTCTCGGTCGACTCGTCCGGACAGGTGCACGAGTTCGCCGACTCGCAGATCGGCCACCTGTTCGCCTGGTCCACGACCCGCGACCGCGCGCGCAAGAACATGATTCTGGCGCTCAAGGAGCTGTCCATCCGCGGCGACATCCACACAACGGTCGAGTACATCGTCACCATGATGGAGTCGGACGACTTCAAGTACAACCGCATCCACACGGCCTGGCTGGACGAGCGCATCGCGCGCCACAAGGAGGTGCGGCTGCAGGGCCGCCCCGACCCGCTGCTTGTGGTCCTGGTGGGCGCCGTCTGCTCGGCGCAGCAGGCGTCCACGGCGCGTCGCGACGAGTACGTGGCGCAGCTCGAGCGCGGCCAGCTGCCGTCGCCCGCGCTGCTGTCGCAGACGGAAGACTTGGAGCTCATCTACGAGGGCGTCAAGTACAAGCTGCGCGCGTGCCGCTCGGGCGCCATCCAGTTCACACTCTTCTGCAACGACTCGTACGTGCAGGTGGAGGCGCGCACGCTCTCGGACGGCGGCTTCTTGGTGCTGCTCAACGGCAAGTCGCACGTGGCGTACGCGACCAAGGAGGCGCAGGGCCTGCGCCTCGTGCTAGACGGCCAAACGTGCGTCTTCACCAAGGAGTACGACCCCACGCGGCTCGTGACCAACACGGCCGGCAAGCTCGCGCGCTACCTGGTTGATGACGGCGCCAGCCTGCGCCGCGGCATGCCGTTCGCCGAGATCGAGGTCATGAAGATGTACATGCCGCTGCTGACGCCCGAGGACGGCGTCATCCGCCTGCTCAAGTCGGAGGGCGCGGTGCTCGCGCCGGGCGACTGCATCGCCACCATGGAGCTGGACGACCCGTCGTGCGTCAAGAAGTCGGAGGTCTTCCAGGGCAAGCTGCCTGTCGTGGACGAGGCCACGGCCGCCACGCCGAGTGCCAGCGCCGCGGGCTCGAGCATCAAGGCGCTGCCGACGCTGCGCCGCGCGCTGGCGGTGCTGCATCCCGTGCTCGAGGGCTTCTTCGCGCCCAGCGACCTGGTGGACCGCGCCATCGCCGACCTGTTCGACGTGCTGCAGAACCCGCTGCTGCCCGTGGACGAGCTGCACGTGGCCATGTCGCCGCTGGCGGGCCGCATCCCGCTGGACGTGTTCGCCAAGATCACGGACAAGCTCGAGAACTTCCGCAATCAGGAGCCAGTCGAGGGCGGCGAGTTCGACGTCAAGGCGGTCGCGCAGATCCTGGACGAGCACAAGGCGTCGCTGCCCACGGAGCGCGTCCAGAGCGACTTTGAGACGAGCGTGGCCACGCTGCGCGCCATCATCGCCAAGTATGAGGCCGCGGGCCTGCAGTCGGGCATGGAGAGCGTACTAGGCGAGCTGCTGACGCAGTACTTCACGGTCGAGACGGTGTACGCGAGCAAGTACAACGTGGAAGACGCGGTGCTGGGCCTCCGCCAGGCGCACTCTGACGACCTGAGCAAGGTGTACGAGATTGCGCGGTCGCACCAGTCGCTGGACGCCAAGAACAAGGTGCTGCTACAGCTGCTGAGCCACATGGGCGGCGCTACCGACGGCGCGAGCGCGGCCAGCGACAAACCGCGCATCTCGGCCGAGTCGGCCACGCTGCTGCCGCTGCTTGAGAAGCTGGCCAACTTCAAGGAGAACAAGTACTCGCTTGTGGCGCTCGAGGCGCGCCAGCTGCTCATCAACACCAAGATGCCGTCGTACCGCGATCGCCTCACGCAGGTCGAGGGCGTGCTGCGCCAGCATATCGCCGACCAGGCCAAGGGCACGGACTCGGATCTGGCCGTCAAGGGCAGCTTCCTGCTGGACCGCTCGCAGCCGCTCTTCGACCTGCTCATCTCGCTGCTGGACCACGCAGACACACCCATCCGCGAGGCCGCGCTCGAGCTGTACGTGCGCCGCATCTACCGCACGTACGAGCTCGTGGGCATCGACACGACGCGCGTGGGCGGCGACGGGATCCTCGCCAAGAAGTTCGAGTTCAAGTCGTCGGTCCACGACGCGCTGTCGGTCGGCAAGCGCGCCGAGAGCTACGACGACCTGGCCGGTCTGCTGCGCCGCAACAGCAGCGCGTCCGAGGCGCTCGTCAAGCAGGGCGAGGTGGCCACGACGTCCTCTACCAACGAGGAGACCACCACCACCACCACCACCACGACCACGGAGGGTGAGACGACGACTACCACGACGACCAACACCACGTCGGCGCTCGAGTTCGCCAAGATCTCGTCGACGTTCGTGCGCCACGGCGCGCTGCTGCGCATGTCGACGCTCGAGGCGGCTAAGGCGGCGTTCGCGGACATCCTGGCGCTGTTCCCGGAGCGCAACACGGCGCTGTCGAGCAAGCAGGACCCGCCCGTAAACGTGCTGCACGTGATCCTGCTGGAGGAGCACGCGGACGAGGCGCCGTTCCTCGAGGCCGTCGAGACGTTCCTGGCCTCCAAGAGCGACGAGCTGCGCGCGCACAACATCCGCCGCGTGACGTTCGCCGTGCGCCCGCGCCGCGTCGAGCACCTGCACGCCGACATGGCGCTGTATCCCAACATCTACACCTTCTCGAATCGCCTCGGCTACAAGGAGGACCAGATCGTGCGCCACATGGAAGCGCCGCTGGCCTACAAGCTCGAGCTGCGTCGCCTGCGCAGCTACGACGTCGCTCCGCTCGACTCGCACAACAAGAACGTGCACCTGTACCTGGCCAAGCCCAAGCCGGAGCCCACTAAGAAGGCGGACGCCTTCCAGCGCATCTTCGTGCGCGGCCTGGTGCGTCAGCTCGACCGCGAGGACGGCGGCGGCTCCCGCTCGCCGTATGACGCGTACCCAGGCCCGGAGCGCACGCTGGTGGAGGCGCTGAACGCGCTGGAGCTGCACCTGAACAACAACCCGTTGGTCAAGCGCGGCGCGAACGGCGGCAAGCCGCTGCCGACCAAGAACAACCACGTGTTCCTCAACATCCTACCCGAGGCGATCGTGGACCCGCAGTATCTCGAGGGCGTGATCCGCATCCTGGCCTCGCGCTACGCCGAGCGCTTGGAGCAGCTGCGCGTCTCGCAGGTCGAGCTCAAGATCATCGCGCGCTTCAATCCGGGCGCGGCCGCCATCCCTGTGCGCCTCGTGGCCTCCAATCCGTCGGGCTACGTGGTCCGCGTCGAGGCGTACGTCGAGGCCGCGCCGCCCAGCGACGCTCTGAGCAACGGCGACGCCATCTTCACGTCGATCGGCGAGAATCACGGCGAGCTGGACGGCAAGCCCGTGACGACAGCGTACCCGGTCGAGTTCCCGCACGACAACAAGCGCGAGCTGGCCAAGAAGATGTCCAACACGGTCTACGTGTACGACTTCCTGGAGCTCATCGAGTTCAACCTCAAGCGCATTTGGCGCCGCTTCATCCGGTCCACGGGCAGCTCCACGCCCGTGCCCGGCGTGCTGCTCGAGGCCAGCGAGCTCGTGCTCAACGCGAACGCGACGGCCGTGGAGGAGTCGAGCCGCCCGCGCGGCCAGAACACCATCGGCATGGTCGCCTGGAAGCTCACGCTCTTCACGCCCGAGTACCCGAGTGGCCGCGAGATCGTCGTCATCGCCAACGACATCACTTTCAAGGCCGGATCATTTGGCACCCGCGAGGACACGCTGTTTGATCTCGCGTCCAAGTTCGCGCGTGCGCGTGGCATCCCGCGCCTCTTCTTCTCGGCCAACGCTGGTGCTCGTATCGGCATGGCCGAGGCCGTCAAGGCGTTGTACAAGATCTGCTGGAAGGACGCCAGCAACCCGACCAAGGGCTTCGAGTACCTGTACCTGACGCCGGAGGACTACTCCGCGCTCACGGGCGGCGACGCGCAGGCCGCGGCCGCCGTCAACGCTGACAAGATCGTGGTTCCGACCACCGGCGAGGTGCGTTACGTGCTGCGCGATGTGGTCGGCGCCAAGGGCGAGCGCGACCTGGGCGTCGAGTGCCTCCGTGGTTCGGGTACCATTGCCGGCGAGACGGCGCGCGCCTACAACGAGATCTTCACGCTCACGTACGCGTGCGGCCGCAGCGTCGGCATCGGCGCGTACCTGGTGCGTCTGGGCCAGCGCACGGTGCAGAACGAGACGCACGCGCCCATCATCCTGACGGGCTATCAGGCGCTCAACAAGCTCATGGGCCGCGACGTGTACACGTCGAACGATCAGCTGGGCGGCGTCAAGATCATGCACTCGAACGGCGTGACGCACCTGACGGCGCCCAACCACCTCGAGGGCGTGCTGTCCATCCTCGAGTGGCTCAGCTTCGTGCCGCGCGTGCGTGGCGACGCTGTGCTGCCCGTGCGTGAGATTGGCGTGCGCGGCGACCCGGTGGCGCGCAAGATCGAGTTCGCGCCCGTGGACAAGAGCACGCCGTACGACCCGCGCTGCCTTTTGACGGGCAAGGTGGACGAGGCGACCAACGCGTGGCGCTCGGGTCTGCTGGACCGCGACTCGTTCCGCGAGACGCTAGACGGATGGGCCAAGAGCGTGGTGGTCGGCCGCGGCCGTCTCGGCGGCATCCCGCTCGGCGTGGTCGTCACGGAGGTGCGCACGTCGGAGAAGATTATCCCGGCCGACCCGGCGGCGCCGGCGACGCAGGAGAACGTGGTGGCGCAAGCCGGCCAGGTGTGGTTCCCGGACTCGGCGCACAAGACGGCGACGGCCATCCGCGACTTTAAGGGCGAGGACCTGCCGCTGCTCATCGTGGCCAACTGGCGCGGCTTCTCGGGCGGCCAGCGCGACATGTTCGACGAGGTGCTCAAGTTCGGCGCGGCCATCGTCGATGCGCTCGTGGGCTACGAACAGCCCGTGGCCGTCTACATCCCGCCGTTCGCCGAGCTGCGCGGCGGCGCTTGGGCCGTCGTCGACCCGACCATCAACGGCGGCGTCATGGAGATGTACGCCGATACGCAGGCGCGCGGTGGCGTGCTGGAGCCCGCCGGTCTCATCGAGATCAAGTACCGCCGCCACCAGTTGCTCGAGACTATGCACCGCCTGGACGACACGCTGCGCGCGCTGGTTACCAAGCGCGACGAGGCCGCGACCGAGGAGGATAAGGCCGCCGTCGCGCGCGAAATCGCCGCCCGCGAGCAGACGCTGCTGCCCGTGTACGTGCAGGTGGCGACCGAGTTCGCCGACCTGCACGACACGCCCGGCCGCATGAAGGCGGTCAATTGCATCCGCGAGGTGGTGCCCTGGAGCGACGCGCGCGTCTTCCTGCACGCGCGTCTGCAGCGCCGCCTGGCCGAGTTTGCGCTGCGCCGCGAGCTCGTCAAGGCCTCGCACGGCGCGCTGACCTTTGCCGAGGGCGCCGCCAGACAGCTCGAGGCCTGGTTCGGCGAGGCGGTGCGCGCTGGCCGCGTGGCCTCCGCTGCGGGCGTCGACGTCGCCGACATGTGGGCCCAGCGCGACCAGGACGTGCTGCTGTGGATCAAGAGCGATCGCGAGTGGCTGTCGACGCGCGTTCAGGTCGTCGCGCGCGAGCACACGGCCGCGCAGGTGGTAGCGCTCGGCAAGATGGACCCGACCGCCGCCGTCGCCGGCGTTCTCGAGCTGCTGCATCAGCTCAGCGACAAGGACCGCGAGGAGGCTGTCGCGGCGCTGCGTCGCGGCTCCATCTTCCATCATTAGAGAGAGAAGGTGAGGTGCTGAGGCCGTAAAGGTGAGCGTGTGGGCTGCATGTTGCGTGAATGCATCCATAAACAAATGTATTTGCAAGTCACATACCTCGTGGTGTCTTGGGATACTCTTTGCTTCGTTCACTAACATGGTCACGACGTCCAACGCGTCGCCTTGGAGTCGGCAAACCACTCTCCATATTGCAGCCAGAAGAGTAGTCTGGTAGCGCCGACGGAAGCATCAGGACGCCCCCTGGTGGTATATCGCGCGCTCGTCTTCTGCTGTTGGTTGTCTGGGGTCGAGCACATGCTATCATAACAGATCCATTGTCGACAAGATGCAGACGATCGTGCACACGAAACATGAAACTCGATTCTGTCTTTTTTTGCTTGCGTGGGTCCCATCAGATGATGAGGGACAGACATCAAGGTGTCGGGTCTAATGGCCGACACCCACTGCTGAGCACAAGTGAGACGCAACGCCCACGCCCACTCGCGAGATGGAACACTTACCTACGACTGACGACGGCTTCACTCCAGAGGATCATGCAGAGTTCTGGCGGTCCTTCTGCAGCGCGAGCACCTCCTGGTAGCCTGGTGGGCACGACATGGAGCGCTCCATCCCCGCGAGGTCGGCGACCGACTTGTCCGACTTCATGAAGATGCTCAGGTCATGGTCCTTGGTGATGGTCGCTTCCGGCGAGTCCGGCGCGCCCTCATCGTCGCTCTCGGAGCGGTCTTCGTCCTCCTTTGTCGGCGGAGGCGGAGGAACCGACGAAGATGAAGAATTGGACGACGCGGAGGACGAAGTCGATGAGCCATTCGCAGTGGCGGGAGCGGTAGCTTCACTCTTCGAGACCATCTCGTCAGAACTAGTTGACGCTTCTCCATTCACCTTCGCCTTCTTGCCTTCCATTTCAATCAGCGCGCGTGTGTGCATGTACTCGTTCCAGTCGAGCTTCGTGGGCTCAGCCAGCTTTCCGAGCTGCGCCGAGTATTTCTTGACGAACTGGCGCACTTCAACTTGCAGTTCAGCCCGAATGCGCGGAAGCTCGTCCTGCTTGGCCTTGTACTCGGGCAGCAGGCGGTAAAACAGCGGGCGGATCGTCTTGAGCTCGATCATGCCGGCCTCAACGGAGCGCACGCCGAAAAAGGAGAACAGCGGGAATGAGAGCAGCAGCAGCACAATCGACGACCAGTACCAGTCCGTGAACACGATGGCCGCAATCAGGTACACGACCCAAAGCACGGGCACGGCCACGATCGAGAACTGGATCTTCTTGCTCAAGATGACATCGCGGGCAGACACCTTGACCTTGGAGCCCGCAAGTGCGCGCCTTTGCTCGTTGTGCGACACATAACGCGCCATGAGGCCAACGGGAGCGTTCAGCACAAACGTCGGGATCGACGCGAGCAAAAAGATGAGCAAGCCGTAGAGAGCCGAGCCGAGCACATCGTGGATCGTCCACCAGGCAATGTACGGCACTTGATGGTCCGTGAGGCCCATGAGCCGCAGCGTCTTGGCGTAGTTGTCCAGCTTCTTTTGCAGCACGTCGAGATCATGCGACGCCTCGGGCACGGTGCTCAGCACCTTGTAGCCTTCGGCGAACCGACGGTTCAAGTCTTGCGTCTCCTTGGCCGACAAACGAACACCCGAGCGCTGGAACACGCGACGCGCCGTCAAAACAAGCTGCATGATGTTGTAGTTAGGCGCCGTCACGATGACCGAACGCATAGCCTCCTCGACACGGTGCAGGAACGTGTTGCAAGCCGTGCGCTTGTCCTCAGCATACTTCTCCATAAGCTTGTCGTCGACCGTGATGGGCGTGCCAAACTCGACCGTCACACGGCCACGGAAGCGGTGGCCACGGAAGTAGTTGAGGCCGACTGGCACGACATGCGCGTTGATGTTGTACTTGTCCTTGACACCAAGCGCCATGATGGCAACGCCGGCCTTGAGCGGCAAGAGATCCGTACGATCATGCGATCCGCCTTCCGGGAAGATACCGATGCAGTGACCACGCTTGAGGTGCGTATACACCTTGGCAAACGTGACTGACTGGTCGACTCGCTTCAGAACGCCGAACGGCACTGGCTGGAGCACCGCAACTTCTGTCGCATCCTTGAACGGCGCGTCCAGTTCCAACTGCGTGTCGCTCACGACCTTGACGATCTTGACCGGCGAGCCAGAGTCCTTGACGCTCTTGCCCTGCACGCGCACCTGGTCCCCGGGCGTCACTTGCTTTGTGAAGCTCGTGCCCTCCCCCAGCAGCACGTACGTCTTCTTCTTCGGCTTGCCATCCTCGCCGGTAGACTCGACTCCCACGTCGTCGGCCATGCGGACTAGGCCGAGACCCTTGACGACCGAGTCCTGAGGGCGCACGACCGGGATGCAGCCCATGATGCGCGACAGCGCGCCGACCACGGGCAGGTGCCACGACTTTTCAGCAATCATGAAGCCCACCTAGAGTATTGGATAGAACAGTGGGTGCCGTTAGAAAACGAGTTTATGGATGCTACTGCAAAGGGCGAAACGCACCTTGCGGGGACTCGTCATCATGACCACGAGCCCGTCGACGAACTGGTTGGCGTGGTTGCCCGTAAAGATGACCGGTCCCTCGGTCGGCACGTTATCCAGCCCGACGATCTCAATGCTCTTGAACGAGATGCTGAGGATGCTGTGCAGGAACACGCGCGCTGAACGGTACACCACGTCCGCCAGGTTGTTCCACAGCAGCCCCAGCATGAGCGCAAAGTACAGGAAGCCCCAATAGAACGACGGCACGCCCAGAAAGTTGCTCACGGCCTTGATCGGGCTGTCACCGTCACCACCACCACCCGCAACAGCATCGTTAGCCGACCCGATGCAAAATCCAGCATGTAACGAGAAAGGACGGGAAGGGGAAACCGACAGGAGGGAAACTAGCGCACGTACTTGAGCGAGTCGACCGACAGCGCCGTCAGCAGGCAGAGCACGAGGAACTGCATCCAGACGTCATTGAGCACCTCCTTCGTGTGGAACTTCATGACGGTCTCTTGCTCGGTCGCTTGTTCCCTTCGTTTGGCTTGCTCGTTTTCCCCAATGCGGTCTTTCTCGGCTTGCTTTTCCCCTTCCTTTCTTGCTTGCCGGCCTGTCTTCTTATTCGCTTGTGGGAAGCAGGCAGGCGGCCTTTTCAACCTTGGAACCCCGAACGGCAACTGCGCTGGGATCTAGATCGTTCCTTCTTTCAAGGTGGAGGAGGGAACATTGAGAGGACGCACTATTTGAGATATGTACGGTACAGCGTGTTACGTTGCGTTTCTGGGGTGGCGGCGCGTTTTTTCGACCAGTGAGCGGCGGGCGTGACTGGCAGGCGTCACGCGATTGGCTGCCGCGTCGCACATCGAAGAGGAGCTCTCTAAGTATACATATGTTTCGATTAGGTGGACATAGCTGATACATTCCACATTAAACTATGGAAGAGACGTGCATCCAACAAAGTATACGGACGACATGACGCCCTGGATGTGTCAGGTGCGCTTTGGGCTGACGCGGCGCAATGACAGCGCGCCGTCAGGCTGTTAGGCCGCGCGAAGCGGCCCACCGACCGATCGCACCGAGCGATCCCTCCCTCCCTCCCTCCTCCTGCTGCCTGCCAGTCGGGGTGTCACGTCAATGCCGTCAACCAGACGGAAGTGCTCGGTGTGCGCAAGCAGTGGGACCGCCTTCATACGTGTGACGATCGTGCGCTTGAGCCTGAGTTCTCAGCGAGAACTACTCTCTCAAACGGTCGAATGTTCTCGCCGCCTACAGACTTCCCCCCCAACAGTCCAGAGTGGTATTCGATTAAGCTTGAAAGGTGAATGCCTTGGCAAAGAGCGATGAAACGCAACAAAGTACTGATTTATGAATGAAAACCCATTCCGACTCAACATTAGCGATTCACGATACTATCGATCGCAAGGGGGTTACACAATGCCCGCGTGGCGCCAGTATTTTCGAATGGGCTGCGACCCCACTGCGTCCAAGCTTGAGCGCATCACTTCATCGCCATGTAGACGTCTACGCGCGGGTCCTCGACGCCGCTCAGAAAGTTTGCGACCGAGTGCGTCGCCTTGGTACTGTAAAATCTGCTCTTGAGTGAGTGAATGACCCCCTGGTCCGTCGGTTGCGTGACGGCGGCGGTATTGGGAGGGGGAGGGGGCAAGGGCTGCACCTGGATGTTGGTAAGCTACAAGTGGTCGTGCTTGTGGGAGCTCACGTTGTCAAAGAGAAGTAGGATGCGGCGATCCTCCGCTCGCATGCGAGTGTCGAGCTCCAGGGGCCAGGTCTCGAAGATGGCCCCGGTCATCCGGCCCTTCTTGCTGCTGGTATAGACCACACCGAGCTCGTCGTGGACGTTGCGGTTCTTGAGCGGGCGGGGCGCCTTGGCAGTGCCGATGAATAGCAAGTCGAGCTTGTCGCGTCCGTCCGCGCTCGTGCCGTCGCACAGTGTCAGCCGGACCTTGCTCTGCTTCGTGCTGGGGAGCTTCTTCTTCTGCGAGATGGAGCACTGGCAGTCCTGCTGGTAAAACAGGCCCGTCTCATCCATGTTGTAGATGTCACGGTGCGAGTACTGCGCCGTGACCTGGCGCAGCCGCGCCCTCTCCGTCTCGACGATGACCATATCCACCGAGGCCGCTTCGCCGCGCTTCTTCCTCAGCGAAAGATTGTTGCACCTCTGGAACTTAAACAACCAGCCTTTGAAGAACTTGAGCTGTTTATTACCGAGCAGAATCGTTGTCGACGCGAGGTCCTTCGCCAGTGCGACGATCGTGGCGCCTGAGACAGAGCGCTGTTTCTCCATCTCGTTGATCATGGCTACGAGTTTGGCGTCTAATGCGGCCACTGAAGCGCCGCGCACTTTCTTGGACGGCAGCATCACCGAGGGCACAGCGCGATACTTGTCCTGTTGGCGCAGGATCTTGCGGCTTGTCGACTCGGAGATCGCCTGCGCCAGCTAGGAGCGCTCCGAGGTCAGCTTGACGAGGTTTTCGGGCCGCACGCTCTCCTGGATGCGAGCTTCGCACAGGACCGCCTTCTGAGTGATGGTCAAAACAGTTTGTTGTGGGGCGTGTGGCATCTTCGCGGAAAATTGCACAATGATCCTTTTCTCCGATTATGAGCAAGTTTTATCCCGCGCCGGAGCGATCGAAATGTCGGGTCTCCGGCTCTCATGAAGTATAACCCGCCGTCATGAAATTTATATTTATTACTGCTTACTTACCAAACACCTCACGTCAGGAGAGTGACTTACCTCTCTGTTTCGCGCCAAAGGCCAACATCAGGTGAAGTATAACTTGCCACTTCGCGCGCATTTAGGCGACAGTGCTCAGCCAACAGACTAGCACTTTGAGAAAATTTGATTTTTAACCCGCTGTCGCCATGCTCTCCTTCAGCCAAGTCCTCGATGCCACAGGAAGCGACGAAGCGTCCATCCGGTGGTGCATGGAGATAGGGCTTCTGGAGCGCCGGATGCTTTGCCTGTGCGCCGATGCCCCGATGAAGCTCTACATGGAGGAAGGGTTGTAGCGCTGCGGAAGGGTTGGGTGCCAGAAGACCAAGAGCGCACGTGCTAGCTCGATGCTCAGCGGAAGCTGGCTCCCTATTCGTCGGATTCTGCGTCTTCTCTGCTGCTGGCGCGCTCAACAGCCCGTGACGATTGCTGCGGAAGCGGCTGGGGTTAGCACGTGCGCTGCCGTCCCATGGTACGAGCACTTCCGTGACATCTGTGCCAAGACGATGGCTTGGATCGAGATGCGAGTGGGAGGGGTGGGGCACGTCGTTGAGATCGATGAGACGTCACTGAAGAAGAAATCCAAGTACGGAAAGGGGAAGC
>JAADXW010000198.1:0-31383 GCA_023337975.1 Phytopythium ostracodes
AATTACGGTGATTTGTGGCCGAAAACAGCGCAAATCTGCGGTCATTCGGATCTTTTTGTCGCGGTGTCAGTACCTACATTTTACAATTTTGGCCGTAAAATGAAAACCACTGCACGTACTGGCACAAAATTTGCACAGATTGTTTTTTTTTTTCTCGCTTTTTGCATGGTACTCGTTTGGTTGCATTTTTGTGCGACTCGGACGAGCTACTGTAACTTTTTGGTTCATTCGGACCTTTTTGTCGCGCACTGTATTTCTGGACGTTGGATGAGGAAACTCACAGTCAGTCAGTCGCACACGATGGGGAAACCGATCCGACCTGGCCACGGGGTTAACCATTTTTCATCGCATACATTTCTCAAGTTTAAAAATAGCAACTCGCCCGCATCGGTTAAGAAGTTAAATTTGGTCAACAACAAGCTCCGCCGCGAAACCCCTCGCATTGCACTGATCCGAGGGCGGAAAAGGTCGACACGGGAACCGACGGGACGCGCTTGCTTGCGGGGTTGGGCGCTTCGGACGGCACTTCGGGATCGGCCGCATCGACGATAGACCTCCTCCACCAGCAGCCGCAGCGTCAGTAGCGACCAAGCGCGCGCCTTAGAGCCGCCGCCAACCGAACAGAGCCCTCCGCAGAGCCAGGATCATGTCGGACGACGCGCCGCAGGGTGAGTTCACGTGCCAGGAGGGGCGATAGCAGTGCATGTCGAGCTGATTCCATGCGCTGGAGCCACGTGAAGCACGCTGAATACCGTCCCTCGGTCGTCAATGGCGCGATAACCCCCACCGTTCGAGCCCATTCATTGACGACGTCGTGTTGTGGTGGCCGATGGAGCAGACGTGGAGCCAGTGGTGGCTCAGGAAGAGGTCGCGGGCGACCAGGCGCCGCCTCCGCAGGAGGAGCAGCCGCAGGAGATGGCTGAGAGCAAGGTGAGACTCCTAGAGCGCGGTCTATACCTGTAAGCTGTTGCATTGCGTGCTGACCGAACAATTGAACAATAGGCGGCCGAGGCGGAGGCCGAAGCGCCTGCCGAGAAGGAGGCTCCGGCTGAGAAGGATACGCCCGCCGACAGCAAGGACGAGGCTCCTGCTGAGTCGTCGGGCGACTCCAGCGAGCCGCCCGTTGCTGCTGAGGAGGCGCCTGCCGCCAAGGCCGCGGTCACCGAAGAGGTCAAGGCGGCGGAGCAGGCGGCCGAGAGCGCGCCGGCCAAGGCGGACGTGCAGAGCCTGCCGATCCGCGCGTACCTGGACCAGACGGTGGTGCCGATCCTGCTGCAGGGCATGTCGGCGCTCGTGCGCGAGCGCCCGCCTAACCCGATCGAGTGGCTCGCCGCGTACCTCATCAAGAACAACCCGCAGGGCCCGAGCGCCGACGCTAAGTGATCAGATGTTGGACACCTCAGTAGACACGATCAGGAGACGAACGACGTGCCGCTGCTCGCTCTTTCAGGCCGAAGCAGCGAAGCAAAGAGCTCGACAAGAGATATAAAATTAACGCACGCATCCTTTTTCAAAGACGTGGTCTCTATATTCCCCTCCGCTCCATCTCGTACCTGCCTGCCCTTCTCCAGTTTCCGTCCCACACTAACACTACCCACAGCGGCGGCATCGATAGAGGCGATAGCGTGCGTTTTCTGTCCACCACAAGAGAGGAGCTCTCACTCGCCCCGACCGCCGCCAGGAGCGCCAGGACCGCCAGGACCGCCCCGTCCGGGGTGGTAACCACCGCGGCCACCTCGCCCGCGACCGCCGCCGCCACGACCGCCGTAGCCGCCACGGCCACCGCCGTCGCCTCCACGACCTCCACGACCACCGCCGTCACCCCCGCGGCCTCCACGACCACCTCGCCCGCCGCGGGAGCCGACGCCACCGCGGCCGCCGCGTCCACGCCCGCGGTTCGCTTGCCGGTCTGTCAGGAAGGCAAGCAGCACACGAGAGAACGTCAGTGCATCGCTAAGAGAAGAGAAGCCATACATGAGCAAGCGTACCGCGCTTTGAAAAGTCTTCTTCGTGCACCATGTCGAGGATCTATAAGAGGGGGAGAGCGATCGAGGTCAGACACGAAAGGGGGCGCAAGTCGAGAGCCGAGTCTGTACCTCGTTGGGAACGCGGATGTACTTGATGGTGTTGCCGCGGATGTAGCACTCGGGCATCTTCCAGAAGCGATCGCCGTCCTAGGAACGTCACAACGCGTGAGAAGCTCTGGGGATCACAACGGACGCGCACGGAGCCCGGCAGAGAACGCACCTTGGACGTGCAGATGACCTCGCGCAGGTTGACGTTCATCCACGTGTCGCAGTTGACCAGGTGTCCGTTGTACGTGTCCCCGTTCTTGAGTTCCACGAGCTGGCGCGTCCGCCGGTCAACAGCCCGCGCGAGTTAGGCGGCGGCGTCTCACAGCACGAGCAACATGGCACACACAACGTACCATCGGGTGGCCTTGCGCCGTCTTGAGGAGCGACAGCGGCAGCTACAGCGCGTCAGGAAGCGCCCAAAGGAACCATAAGACACGTCAGACGCTCCTCCTGCCCGTTCAACCCCCTCACAGCGCCATACAGCGCCACTAGCCGTCCGCTACAGGCACGCACCATGATCGATCACCTGGTCGCTCTTCCTTGTTCCTTCCGGTCTTCTTGGAGGAAAGCTGCTCGCATCCAGAACACAACCCAAATTAGAGTGGACCACTTTAGTTTGGGTATGAAATGCGCTTCATTTTGGGCGCGAGTCGGTGGACAGCGCGTGGGAAAAAAGAAACGAACGGTCCATTTACAGCAAGAGGTCAGGCAAGAGGAAGAAGCAAGGTGCGTTCGATTCATGGCAGTGCTTTGGCGCCGCCTGCTGCGCGCTCGCTCCGCCCCCGCCGCGGAATCGTCCGCGCGCATGTGTCTCCTGCTGTTCTCCTTCGATTCGCGGCGCTTGCGCGTCCGTAGCCGCCCTGCAGGCGTCGCAATGTGGTGTTGCTCGCGTGCGCTGCGTTTTGTTGCCGTTGGGCATACAAACTGGCCGTCAACGCGGCATTTTATCGCGCACGGACGGAGGGGGAGCCGAAGGGAAAGAGGAGAGCGGGCCGTATCGCGTGGCGGGGCGGCGCGTTGTCTGGTAAGGGGCGATTACACTAACGCTGTCGTGTTGTTGGTGCCATGGACAGTCGAAGCAGCATGTCGGAGCAGGCACACGCGGACGCAGCCAACGGCGAGGAGAAGAAGAAGGCTGAGGCCATCACGATCCGAGTCAAGGACCAGGTCAGTGTGTGGGTGTCGCTGTGCTTGTTGTACTCGTCGTCGTCTGCGTCGACTGACGGCGCTCGCTCCGTGGCAGTCCGGCGAGGAGACGTTCTTCAAGGTCAAGCCCAACACCAAGATGGAGAAGATCTTCAGCGCGTACGCGCAGCGCAAGGGCGTGCCGCCGAACGCGCTCCGCTTCCTGCTGGACGGCACGCGCATCAGCGGCGATCAGACCCCCAAGATGGTGCGTCCGTCGTTCCATGTTGCTATCCTTGACTGGTTGTGACGTTGTTCACCGTTTGATATACATGATGATGCCACAGCTTGAGCTGGAGGACCAGGACCAGATCGACTGCGCGCTGGAGCAGGTGGGCGGCGCCGCGCGCGTGTAAAGCCCCGCGCGTCGTTACTCTCTCCATTCGCTCCCCTCCCAGCTAGTTGTCCGTCGCGAGCGCGTCTCCTGATGGCGACGCCGCCGCTGAATCAATTGGTTTATCGGTCGACGAATGAAGCAAAAGCGTTCGTTTTTCCCGTGTGCTTGCCGGTGTGCAGTTGATCATTGTACGTTTAGCTAGCCTTGGCCGGCTAGTGCTTGCGCAACCAGGACGGCGGGTTGGCCGGGATGGTCACCAGGTCCGTGTCGAACAGCTCGATGAACTGCTCGTTCTGCAGCCGCACCTTGCTGCCCGCGAACCGCCGGTACTCCTCGAAGATGGACGACAGGTGCCACTGCTGGATCTTGCGCAGACACCCGACCACCGCCCCTGCCGTTCATTCATCCATCCATTCATTCGCAAACGTTAGTCGTCCTACAGCCCTTCTCTTGTCTTGCTGAGGAGGGAACGCACGCACCGGTGCGGTCGCGGCCGAGATGACAGGTGATGAGCAGCGGGTAGTTGGCGCGGTTGAGGATCACGTCGAGCGCGGCGAGCACCGTCTCCTCGGACAGCGGCTCCCAGGCCTTGCGGCGGCTCTCCATGCGCGTGTTGCCGCCCAGGAAGAGCAGCCGGATCTCCTGCTCCTCGACGAAGCTCTGGAACTGCGGGTTGGGCTCCTCCAGCGCCAGGTACACGATCGTGCGCAGGTTCAGCCGCTCCAGGAAGGGGAAGTTGAGCTCATTCGGCTGCCCCGACCGGTACAGGTCCTCCTCCACCATGCCGTAGTTGACCGGGGGGATGAAATACGACATGGCAGCGGCGGCGGCGGCAGCGCGCAGTCAATGAAGCAGCGATCAGGCAAATGCCGAAATGCACCGGTTATTACGGAACGATCCAGGGGTACATCACCGAGTCGGTGTAACCTCCGAGTTGGCGGCTCCAGATTACGCATGGATTTAGGTTGACTTTTAGAGTTGGTTCACATATTCGAATTGAATTTCGAAATAACCGTCTAAAATCGAGCCACTTCAACTTCACGAGCGGACACTGACAGCAGCACCAAGCGTCTCCTATAAATACTGTGCGTCACCTTTACGTATCGACATGGCGCGTGCTGCCTCTGCCGGTCGAATACCAGGTGCAACAGCAGCACCGTCATGCAGGATAGTATCGTATTTAGCAGTTGTTGAAATCACTCGCGTCCCAGATAACCCCTACCTACACACGACACTCTGTGGTCAACGAGCATGGCGCCCGGGTGGCCCGCTCGCCTGCAGTCAGCGCTCGTGGGCAGCTGGTTGGCGCTCCAAGTCGAGTACCAGGGCGCGTACTCGCTCGAGCGAGCGCAGCAGCTCCTGGCCTACCTGCGCGGCCGCTTCGTGGGCTTCAAGACGCCGCTGACGCTCGTGCTGACGCCGGTGCCGTGCGTGGTGGCGCTCACGCTGATGGACTGCAACCCGCTGCAGGACCCGTCACTTGGCGCGGGCGGCAACCCCGGCTTCCTGGCGCGATCGCTGCTCGCGGTCATGAGCTACACGGCCTTCGTCGTGGGCCAGATCCACGTCTGCGTGCCCAACCTGCTGCGCATGCGCAGTCTGCTGTGGATCGCGCCAGCCGTCGCGGGCGCCACCAACGGCGCCAACTACTTGATGAGTCTCTGGATCGGCTTCCCGCTGCCGTTCGCGCACGTGCTGGGCCTCGCGCCGTGGGTCTCGAGCTTGTTACTAAGTCTCTGGGTCGCGGTCGGCCGCAAGGGAAGACGCAGTACGACCGTGCGCCGCGCGTTCGGCGAGCACAGCGCGCTCATCATGGCGCAGTCATCGCTGGGCGTCGTATACCCGTTCTTCTACCGCCTGTTCCTCGTCTCCGGCCCGAAGGCGCAGTTCTTCGTGGTGCTGTTGCTACCGGCGATCAAGCTGGCCATGAAGTTCCGCATCTTCCAGGTGACGCCGCACATCCAGGACCTGCAGCCCGTGACGCTGTCGTTCAACGCCGAGGTGTTCAACTCCCTCTTCACCGCCAGCTGCATACAGGGCTCGAGCTCGGCGGTCACGAGCGCCGCGCTCATGAGCATCGACTTTGTGTGCTCGGCCTACGGTCTGTTCCGGCTCAGCGGGCTCGTCGCGAGCGTCGAGCAGCTCGGCAAGGAATTCAACGTCTCGCGCGAGCAAATGCCGCTCGCCGTCGTGCTGCTAGCCAGGAACGTGCCGCGGGAAGTCTGGGACGCGCACGGCATCCCCGTAAGAACGCACCACTCCGATGGCACCACGGTCGTCCAGCCCATTGACACGGTCGCCAGCGACTCCAGGTGGTCCTCTGCGTCGACTTCGACCACTTCCACGGCGTCCAAGCTGCTCACCAGGCGAACAAGAGTGTCGCTGCGTACGCAGCGATCCCACCGACGGCCTATGCGTCTCTCTGGCCTCGTGCTGTTCCCACACGCTGTCGCACCCGCTCCGTCGTCACGCAAGAGCATCAAGAGGTTAAGATCGCCACCGCCGGTCGCAATATCGCCCAACGCGGTCGATTCGACGGCAACTACAGCTACAGAGACCGTCGGGCGCGCTGAAGTCGTCACCGAGGACCAGATCCGCTGCGTTCGACACGTCCTCGCCGTGTTCCAGCGCACCGAGTACCTGCTGCTGGTCGAGTACGTGGAGGTGATCGTGCCCATGGTCTACGGTACGTACCTGTCGCTGAGCTACAGCCTGCCGACGCGCGTGTACTACCCGCTGCTCAGGGACGTGGACGAGTCCGAGATGCGGCGCGTCGTGTCCAACATCTTCCTGTACGGACTGCTGCAGCTGCTCTCGTTCGTGCTGCTCAACGCCGTGCTGCTGCGCCGGTTCCGCATCGCCGCCCACCACCAGGTAGGCACTTGCATCCACCTCTCGCTGCTACTAGTCAGCCGTTGATGACCTCTCTGCTGCGGACGTTCCAGGTTGCGTTCGTGCTCGACAACCATTGACAGCTTGTGCAGTACAACCTCGTGCTGTGGATGGTCTACACGATCCAGAGCTCGCTCGAGCACGTCGGTACGCCGGATGCCGCCTCGTAGCGTTGCTCCCTCGGACTCTGATGCTTCCTTTTGTCCGTCTGCGCTTATGTGAGCAGGAATGGACTACAGCTTCCAGTTCGCGTGGCTCAGGGACGAGTCTTGAAGGCACCAAAAGTAAACCGGCCCGTCGTTGGTAGTTCACGCCCCGTGTTCGCGAGTGCGTCACAACTGTACAGTAGTAATGACGAAGTTCGTGTCTACAGACAGACGCGTCTCCATGCAACTCGAGCTCTCTGTTGACGTTCAGTTCGCGGCTCGGCATGGACGTCTTTCGCTATCTACTACGTGCTCGCTTGCTTGTGCAGCCACGCGAACTCGAACGTGTAGTCCGTCCCTGTGTCGCGCACTCACACGAACGCGCACACTTAGTCGTGACGTACGAACAGCAAATCCAGGCGAAGGTGGTGAAGTAGGGAGAGCGCTTACCGACGTGCTCGAGCGAGGACTGGAGCGCGTACACGATCCACAGTACCAGGTTAGCGTGCACGAACTGCCAGTGCGTCTGCAGCGCGAACGCTAGCTGTCCTGGTGTTGGAAACTGGAACTTGTACACGAGCACGGCGTTGAGCAGTACGAAGGACAGCAGCTGCAGCCCACCGTACAGTATGATGTTGCTGATGGTGCCCGAGAACTCGGCCTCGCCCATCTCGCGTATGTACGAGAAGTACTTGCGGTTCGGCAGCCGGTAGATGGTGTTCAGATAGATGCCTGCGAGCATCAAGAGCGTGCCTGTCCGTCAGTCGGTTGGTAGATGGGGATACAACGAGACAGCAGCACAGCACGACAGAGACTCACAGTAGACGAACGGCACGATGACTTCCGTGTATTCCACGAGCAGCAGGAACTCGGTGCGGCGCTGCACCTCGAGCGTCTCCTTGACGAACTTTTTGTGCTCCTTGAGGCTCAGCCGCTCGATCGCTTTGGTCGAGTCGAAGCGCTCTGGATCATCTGTCATACCCGAAGTAGTGGTCGCGGACGCCGGGGCCACGGCGTTCAGCTTGAGCGCCGGGAACTTGGACAGTGAGCCCGGCCCGTCAGCACCTTGATGATCGAGCTGGTACTCTGGTGCCGGCGATACAACACTGCCGGGAAGAATCCCACCGGAGCTGTGTGTTAGCGACATGATGCGGTGTCGTGGGAAGGCCTGGACCACTGGCGCGTGGTCTGGTGGGGGCGGTGGCTTGACGCTCAAGTCCTCGACCTTGCGGGGGCTCGCCCGCGAGGGCGTTCTTGTTGGGGGACTCGACGACGCTGATCGGTGTCTTCTTCCAACGCAAAATGTCTGGGTTGGTGTGGATGATGGCGGCCGCCATGTTCAGAAGTTGGTCGCGCGGGATGCCAAGCTTGGCGCTGAGCGCGTCGGTGTTCGTCGCCAGATGCCGCAGATTCACGAGCGCGTACGAAGCGCCCAGGAAGTCCATGGTCATGAGCGCCACGCTGGTCGCCAGCGAGTTGGCGCTCTGCAGGTCCTCCATGTACTTTGAAAAGTGGTTCAGCAGGAACTTCTCAACGAGTTTGATGACCGGGAGCACGAACGTGAAGAGGAACTGGCCGGCCGCGTTGTCTTTCAGCAGCAGGAAGAGGTGGTAAAAGAGCGGGTAGACGACCGCGAGGCTCGAGGACACGTACACGGCGATGGCGTACTTCTTGAGGTCGGAGAGGACGCGAGGGTCGGAGCGCAACTGCTTGCCCATGTGGATCCACAGCGAGACGACGATCAGCGTGATCCACGGTAGGTTCATGGCCAAGTAGCCGAACGGGATGGGGAAGCCGATGGTCACCGACAGCGCGAAGTGGATGGCGACATGAATGCTGGTAACGACCGACGTCATGAGCAGGATCCGCGGCCACGACTGCGTCAGTAGGCGTACGCAATAGTGCACCTGCGAGAATACAACCAGTGTGAAGGCCGCGATGGTGATTCACGCGCGTACCCAGTACGCGTAGTTTGCCTTGGCTCCAGCGCTCGGCGGTGCGATTGGAATGCAGTCGGCCAACAAGACGGACAGCGTCGGCAGCAGCATGGTCGCGATCATGAGCACGTTGTGGAACGCGTTGGAGCGTGAGACGTAGTGCCGCAGCAGTTGCAGCCGCTCGAGCGAGTAGAAACCCTTGTGCTCAATGTGCAGCGTATCTGAGCACGCAGGGGCCAGCGCCCAGATCCGCGAAAGACACGCTAACGCGACTAGCGCGTAGTGACCAGTTAGCGTGCGCTCTCACTTGACTCCGGCCAGCGACGTGGCCGACGTGGCTTTTCGGATTTTACGGCGGCACTGACCGTCCGATGATGACTCGGCAATGGCACGACGCAATGCTCCTTCCTTTTACGGACACGGTGCTATTTCTGTTGCGAACGAAAGCTCATTTGGTCGCATTTATACGCGCTGGACAATGACGGAGACGCCAGGAGCGGCGTCCGTGGGCTTCGGAGTCGGTTTTCAGCGTTTGGCGCCAGAGAAAATGATCAACGGAGGAGGATGTGGTGGAGTACAGTACCAGCCGACACGCACAGTGCCCCGCATTGCTTGTCGGCACTGGTGCTAAAGCGCTGTGCACTGCGTTCTGTTCGCCATGAGCTTCCCATATTTGTCGTAGCCTACGCTACGACTCATAGCCCCTGAAGACCCGCGTCGTTTCGGGTCCCCTAGTACCGTGAGCCTCAAATATTTGGCGTAGACATATGTAACGCACGGTATTCAAGTGTATTCGCGTAAGATTCGCGCGTGCGAACTTTACTCGAAGCGAACTTAACAGAGCGAGGAACTGCGTTTTGTGGGTGGCGCGAAGCGCACCAGAACTCCATCGCGACCAAGTGATCGACCGACGCGCCCCGCTCGCTCGCCACTGCCGCCCCCGCTCTCTCCCCGACGCCGCCGCGATGTTTATGCTCAAGAAGAAGAAGCCGCAGGTCGACACGACCGCGCAGATGAAGGCGGTGGCCTGGGACCTGGCCAAGATTGCCGTCGTATTTATCGGCATCCGCGCCGCGTCCGTTGTGCTCAACCCCGAGTACTAGGCGCCGAGCGACCCAGGAGAAGGAAGAGCGCCAAGACACGAGCAAAACCGCGCTTTAGATGCAGGCCGAGTGCATAGCGTCCTGTTCCAGTGGCAGTAGCGCTGTGCTTATCGGTGGCGACGGAGACGCCGGCCATCGCAATACACTCATCGGATCGGTCTTGTTGCTGCACTCTTCGTCGTCTGTGGACTTACCGATCGATGATCCTGAACGAGATTGGGATGTATTAATGCGAGTGTCGTCTACAAAAGGTGCAAAATATATATTCTGTTTTGCTGATTGATAGTCTCGGTCGCGACCACACGTGGTGGCGCAAAGACCTCCAAGCAAGTAAAGACAACCATTTCAAACTCTAATGGGCTGGCAGCGACCTCCACCACGTCCGTCTATTCCTCGTCGCCCTCGGCCTCCTCCTCATCGCCCATCTCCTCATCCTCGTCGGCGCGGTTGAACGCCTCTAATGCCACGTTGCACTTGTCCATGAGCACGTTGAGCGCTTCGGGCAGCAGCTCCTCGGGCTTGATCATGCCCACCGACTCGACGCTGAAGATAAAGTGGTCGCTCTTGCGGCCGAGCGCGAGCCGGTCGTTCCACTCGGGCTCGCGGATGCAGTTGCGGCACATGGTGCAGCTGCGCGCGTCCTTGACCACGGCCGTGGGCACGCCGCCCAGGTCCTCAATGTCGAACACGCCCGTGGGGCACAGCGTCTCCTTGAGCTTGCGCGCGTCGTCGCCCGTCACGGGCTGCTTGAATTCAAGGTGCGGCATCAGGCGGTACGAGGCCGTCGCCACGGGCGAGAACTTGGCGTGATCCTTGCCCACGCCCTTGCGGCAGTGCGCCTCGAGCGCGATGCTCTGCCCGGGACGCAGCTTGGCGATCAGAATGTCCTCCGAGACCGGCCGGATGGAGCCGAAGCGCTCCTCCTGGTTGCCCTGCGGCACCCACTCCAGGTCGCGCGAGTAGACCGTGGCGTGCTGCGCCTTGGACGGGTCCTTGGGGTGCGCCGGGTCGGCCGTGCATGTCACGTCCAGCTTGAAGACGATTGTGTTCTCGTCCGTGGCCTCGGCTTCTTCGTTGTCCGGGAAGGCCTGGAACTCGCGCGGGTCCACGTTGAGCGGCACGAGGCCGAGCCGGTGCGCGAGCACCTCGTCCTGGATGATGGACGAGTTGTTCCAGATGTACACGTGCTCGATGGCCATGGTGGGCACCTCGGCCAGCAGCACGCGGCGCAGCGCGTTGGCCACGGACGCATCCACGCCCATCAGATCGAACACGATTTCGTCCTCGCTCAGGCTCTGGATCTTGACCTTGACGAGCTTCTTGAACTGCTCCACAAAGTCGTAGCTGCTGCCGCTGTCCGCATCGGGCTGCGGGGCGTCACAAAACACGAGGAAAGCGTTAGTTAGTGCGTCGACATGGGGGCATGGAAAGCGCCGTGCGCGGACGCCTAGCAAAACGTACGACGTGCGGCGCGTCCACTCCGACGCGGACAATCTTGGAGCTCGACGTCTTGGCCATGGCCCTGTATGTGTGTGTGTCTATGTATGAAGGTGTAGGCGTCCACTGGAGCCGATGTAGCGAGGCCGACTTGGCGCTGGTTGCTCTCGGCAATTGAGCGCCGCCGGAGCTCCAAGCGACACCCGCCCGCCAAAGGCCAGCCATTCCACCGAATAAAACCTTGAGGAGAGGAATAAAACCTTGTTAATAGCACCGAACGGCGGTCGGTGGCGCGAAGTGTGCCACAGCTGTCTCTCACCACAGGAACGGGACAGCGACAAGTGACAGGAGACGTATGTAAATATGGCGGAATACGTAGGTGAAAATAGTGAAACGCGGTAAGAAACAGTAGTCCACGATCAGCATGGACACCAAGCGAGCGCATGGAGCTCTATTTGGCGTTGTATTATGCTGGACGACGACACTATGACGCTTGGAATCGTAGCAGTAATCCCCACAAGCTTGCTCTCGCTTTGCTTACACCCCCAACAGCGACAAGGAAGCAGCAGATCGAGAGAGACCGAGAAAAAAATGTCAACCGCGTGCCTCTTTCTGTGTTGTTTTGTTGTGTCCTCTCTTGCTCAATTCTCTCCTCCGTTGGTCCGTCCATCCGACCTCCAGCGCCTCCCCACAAGCGGCATCCACTGCGTTCGTCTCCCACCTAATCATCGCAGGCACGCGCGCGCCTTCTACACGGAGCGTTGGAAGAGGAAGGCCCGAGCGAAGGAGCGTGGTGTGCGCTGTTTACTTGGTGTACGAGATCTTACGGGTCTTGAGCGGCGCCCACTTGACGCGCTTGTAGTAGCCCGTGAGCAGCACCATGGCCGTGAGCGCAATCACCGACTGCATGCCCATCTTCTTCCGCACGTCGTGCTCCGGCTCCGAGGCCCACGCGAGGAAGACTGACACGTCCTTGGCCATCTGCGACGTGGTGGCGGGCGTGCCATCCTCGTATTCGAGCTGGCCGTCGTGCAGCTGGCGCTCCATGGCAATGGCGCCGCCGCCGAAGTACGGGTTGTAGTAGAGGCCGGGCAGCAGCTCCTTGCCCTCAGGCGGCTCAACGTAGCCCGTCAGCAGAGCGAACAGGTAGTCGACGCCACCGGGGCGGCCCTTGACAATGAGCGAGAGATCCGGCGGGATGGCGCCGTTATTGGCGGCGGCGGCAGCCTCGTCGTTGGCGTACGGCTTGGGCAGCGGATCCGACAGCTTGCCGGGGCGCTCGAACATCTCGCCCTCATCGTTGGGGCCATCCACGACGTCGATCTCGGCGGCCATGGCCTTGACCTGCTCCTCCGTGTGGGTCACGCCGACCAGGTTGCGGAAGCAGATGCGGTCCAGGCTGTGGCACGTCGAGCACACCTCCTTGTACACCTGGTAGCCGCGGCGCACGCTCGCATAGTCGAATGACGACAGCGGGCCCTTGTGGTCGAAGCCGTAGGGCAGCGCCTCGATTTGGTCGCCGCTGAAGGCCGTCACGCCCGTCAGCACAGACCCACCCAGCAGAGCGCCGGCGCCGACCTGTCCAAGTCGCAATCACGCAATACACGAAGAGGTCAGCATACAGATAAGCAAGGGCGTCGCATTGTCATGCGCCGGGCTCGTGCGCGGCCGCCTTGACTGCGGGATACTATACTAAAGATGTGAGGGGTGGCGCGTTTTGGTGGTGCAGGCCGCCCAGATCTGAACCAGTCGACTGGTCGAGCCTCCCGCTTCACCGCCGCCACCACCACATCCCCACCACACACACGCAGCGATAAGAGACACTAGGGACCCACCTTGGCGGCGCGTTGCACGAATTGCGGCACGCGGTTCATCGTCGCTCGGCCACCACCACTCTTTCTTCCGTCTGCCTGTCGATGTCGGGCTCTGTCTGTGTGACTGCCGGGCTTTCAGGCCTCCCCCCCTGATCGAGCGGCTTGGGGCGTTCACGGCCGCACCCTCCAAACCCCACCAGGCGAGAGAGGATAGGTATGCAAAAAACACGCAACGCAAGGTTTTAAGGAAAAACCTAAGGTTTTACCGCCGATTTGTTAGGTGCAGAGCGCAGTCTTTCGCGCTGTATAGATGTCAGCCGTCCTCGTTCGAACACAGTGTGTTACCAAACTAGATGACCGGGTCATCCCTCCGAGGCGAAAAGACCCGCTTTTGGTGGTCTCCTGCTGGACCTATGGCTATTGCGCGGACGGTACTGTCCGCCCCGATCCTTTTGTGCGCTCTTTCCCCGGTTGGTCGACACGTCAAGCTCCAAGGCCAACTAGAGCGAAATGGTACGCTTCCGCGTCTGATAACGCGCGCTTCCTAGCCCCTTATGAGCGACCTCTGACGCTTAAAATGACGCTAATGACGCTAATGACGCTGTGTTGTGGCGCAGTCGGCGCTGTTCAGCCTGCAGGGCCTGCTGACGGTCATCCTGCTCTTTATCTGCACGTGCACGTACATCCGCATGAAGTTCCCGACCATCTTCGACCGCGGGCAGCTGCCGGGCAAGCACGAGGGCCTGGGCGGGCTCTGCTGGAAGGCCTCGCGCATCGGCGAGCGGAAAAGCCCCTACGTGGCCGGCGCGCTCGTCGTCATGGCCGTTCACACGCTCTTCTTCTCGTGAGAGATGGCGGAGGAGGAGGGAACCCGTTCGGTGAGACAGTAACGCGTAATGGAGGCGGAGGTTTTGTGCATGTGATGTTGTTGTCGTTGCGGCTGTCTGCTCATGTGTGAGACGCACAGTATGCTACTAGGGTACCATCGACGTGACACCTCCGTCGTCTAGTTTGCATGAACGTGGCGTTTAAGGCTGGGATTTATTTGCTGTCGATACGTCATGACCGATACGTCAGACGATAATAACACGTACACGCGCACGTCTGTCTTTCATGTTGTCCAAGCACCACGTAGATAACCAGATGCAGCCCAATCCGTAGCGACTGTTGTTGTGGTGTTGATGTATTGGAAGGAAACCAAGTTAGAAGCATCTATTCTCATCACGCAGCGCGCAGCGTTCGTCAGGAGAGGGTGCAACGAGCAGCCAGTCCGTGAAAGCCACTACCTAGGATGGCAAAGCACCGAGCAAAAGTTCCTCCTAGCTCCACGTCCCATCCATCCAAATAGACAAGGCCGGCGCGGCCGTCATGGACAAGAGATCGCCACCCGCTTAGTGCTTCTTGGCGGCACCGCCCGTCGTGCCCATGCCGAGCGCCGACTTGAACGAGTCGTAGATCCACCACTGCAGACCCGTGAGCGTACCGATCATGAGGATACGCGTGGGCAGGCCCTTGGTGGCCAGGTTCACGAGGCCCGCCTCGCTGGCAATCTGGCCAAAGCCCTTGCCCTTGTTCTCGGCCTTGCCCATGAGCGACACGACCGAGTCGGCCGGGTGCGACACGATGGCGCAGATCACACCAGCGAGGTAGCCCGAGGCGAAGGTGATGCCGAGCTGCGTCGTCTTGGGGTACGTCTCCTTGGGGGCCGTGAACACGTACGAGTAGAAGGCCTCCACGACCTTCTCGAAGAAGAAGAACTTGGCCATCGTGTACGGGATCTGGCGCGACCACAGGGGCGTCACCGAGCCAAACGGGAAGCGCGTCTCCGCGGCGTTGGCGCGCATGGCGGCAACAGCCGGCCCGAACTCCACCGGGAACGTGCCGGCGGGCGAGGTCTGCACCTTGACCTTGACCATCTCCATGGGGCAGAGAGCAACGTCGGCGATGAACTCGGCCGAGGCCGAGCCGGCAAGGTAGATGGCGCCACGGTACTTGTAGGCGTTCTCCTCACCAGCCATCGTGCTGTACAGGTCCTTGAAGTACTCGTAGAAGCCGAACTTGCAGAGGCCCTGCGCCGAGTAGCCGATCGCGGTCGGGGCCCAGCCCTTGAAGAGGGCGCTGGATCCCTCCTCCGCGGCGATCGTCTTGATGCCCGAGACCAGGCTCGTGTACTTGGCCGGGTTCACCTGCATGTTGCACTTGACCACATCCAGGGGCGTGATGGCCGTGTGCGTCAGGCCGCACGAGAGCACACCGCCGAGCATGCACTTGCCGTAGTAGGCGTTGTCGTGGATGGGTGTGTGCGACAGGCGCGCGTCCCACTTGGCGGCCGAGGTGGCGAGCGCCGAGGGGCGCAGCACCGACGCCGGCTTGGCGGGCGCGACCGGCATGGCCGGGTTCAGCGACGAGATGACGGGGAAGAAGGCGCTCATACTGGACGAGGAGGGGAGGGAGGAGGCTGCTTCGGCACTCGACGGGTGGATGGCGAATGAAACCAAAGTTGTGCGGCTCCGAGGCGCCCCCCGCGAAGGGAGGGGGTTGCGACGTGCGGCTCCCTCTCGTTACCTTCGCGCGACAATTATGTTTTAAACTGTTTTATACAAGGAAGTCACTGAGGCTGAAGTAACGCTAATGTCTGGGTTGGTCGAGGGAACATGGGAGCGGCGCAATCGACCCGTCAGAATGGACGAGGGCAGCGTAAGCCCGTAATCGCGGCGAGAAAGCAAGCATCGCGACAGTGCCGATATACGAGCGACGTCGTTGGTGTCGTCGCTGTGAATTGCCGTATCGGTGTCTCGTTTGTGCGAGCCTGGCTCGCAATGTGGCTCGCTGGTGTCGCATTCGGAATGGATGCAGCGTTTCAGTCAGTGTTGACTCAATCATGTTGGCGTGCGTCTATTGAAACGCTTGTAGAGCACTGTTCCATGCATTTGATTACTTGCGAGGCCTCGCCCAGCGCTGGAAGGAGCTCGGCTATCCTTTTGCCGGTGCTCTGTCACTGTTAGTTTGAGCGAGCCCACCACCGAAACAACGCCGCGGTTCTATTCACCTAGCGGCAAGCATTATCAGACTGTTTACAGAGAAAGCGACTGCCTGAACACCTAGCGGCTAGCTGCTTGACTGCTATTATGGCGTGGAGCCATGCCGATCCCAGTTTGCTTGGCGCGTTGGTGCTTGGTGCTGGCTGGTGTGTGCGTGTCTTTCGTGCCCATACAAAACACCAGCAAAACGACGTCAGGCGATTTAACACCCTTTGGTGGTTCGCGAGCCCAAGGGTCTTACTTTTGCCAAAAGTAACGATAGCAGAAAAGATTGGTCTGAAGTCCGCTGGTGAGCGAAAGCCGTGACGCGCGGGACGTGGGCGGAACGTCGTTGTTGGGTGAAGCCCCTGCGTGCGTCCATCAGCGTATACTTCGAAATAATTTAGTATACAGCCAAGTACGTACCGTGGCGCTTCCCGCGCGACAACCCGCGGCCACTCCGATTGCATCTGCCGCCGCGATTTGCGCGCCGTCGCCTCCATCTCATGCCTCCAGCCGTGAGCCAATCCTATATAATTGCGATCACGCGCAGCTTCGACACCAGGATGAGCGGCAACCGGGAGAAGCATGCGACCGAAATACAGCAAGAGACCGCGCGCCCTTATGGTGTTATACACCATGGTATACGTATAGCTGCGCGTTGAAGTGCCTTCGTCCGTTACGAAAGGTCAGTTTCCCTGCCAGCATACAAACGCGCATATCAAGAAAGGACGACACCAAGCCTCCCAGTATGATAACAACACGGGGTTACATGCAAGCGCGATGCTCCAAGAATAGCCGAGCGCGTTCTCTGCGCTAATGCGAGTCCAGGACGACGAGCACAACGGCGGGGGCGGTGTCCAAGGCGCTGACATCGAGAGGGTTTTCCGAGTCCAAGGGCATATCAACATGGCGTTCGCGGCAGTGTGGGGCGCGACGGTGGCGCTGCTTGCGTTTGGCTCAGCGGAGGGCGCGCAGACGAACGTCACGAGCCTGTGCTCGCCGTTCGCGACCGTGCCCAAGGTCATCAAGGGCTCGGCCACCTACGTGTGCGTGAACGTCAACGATGTCTACCGCACCGTGTTCATGCCCGTCGCCGACAAGTTCACCGTGCTGCGCATCACCGACTGTGCGTGCGCTACTTTTGTACTGATAGCGTGTTGAATGGTGTTCACTAACGTAAGGTGGGCGGCTCTAAACGTACGTGCAGCCTGGAACGACACGCGGATCGGCACCAACCCGGACGGCGCGTTCCTGACCGTGTCGAGCCTCGACTACCGCACGAGCTACAAGATGTACGCGTCGTCCACGGGCCGGCTCTACCCGTACCTGACGGCCATCGTCTCGGTCAAGAAGGGAGTTGTACGTCTTCGTCGGCTGTTATTAGCGCCGCCAGTCACCTTCATCGCCTCACCGGCATTCCTATCGACCATTTTGTACTCGAACAGGTCCAGGGCGTGTCGTGGGACGACGGCTGCTACTTTTGCGACTCAGACACGTGCGAGTCCAACCTGTACAAGTACCCGACCAACTCGACGGCGTCGCAGCTCGAGGACGGCAACACGTGCTACACGAGCTCGGCGTCATGCAGCGGCCAGAACGCGTCCGTGTGCGACATCACGCTGTACGTCGGCTGGACGGGCACGGACCGCAACGGCGAGTACCTGAGCAGCGCCGGCCTGCGCATGTCCCAGTTCAAGAAATACTCTATCGGCTCCTACTTCAGCAGCGTCACCTCCAGCCTGTCGAGCTTGCTGCCCAGCAGCCGCTTCGACGCCTGAGCCCGTGCAAAACAAGAGTATGAGCCTCTCGGCGTACTCGCCTGGTTGGTTGACATGCATCATTCGTTACCCAATCGTTGACGTAGGCTCGGACACGCTGGCAGACTGGCGAATACGTATGGCCTCGAATACCAGGTACATTATGCTTGCGTTATCCCTGGTCGCAGGTGTCTTCTGAAGGGGCTCTAAAGGAAACAAGCAACGCTCCCGCGAGGTCTCTCAGCGATAGTCGTAGATCGTGCGCTCCGGGTCCGTGGGCGCCGCGAGCAGGTCGTCCAGGTTCTCCCACCACGTCGGCAGCAGGTGCTCGGCTATCAGGCGGAACCACGGCGTGATCGCGCGGCTCTCGTCCGCGACGAAGGCCGCGAGGTCGTCCTTGCCGATGTACTCCACGGCCGCGACCTCGTTCGCGTTCACCGCCAGGTCCACGTCCCCGCGCGCGAGCAGGATGTGGTCCATCTCGTACTCGGTCCAGTTGGCATCGGACGCCGCCTTGTACAGGATGGTGGTCAGGTAACGCATGTCAGCCACGCGGAAGGTGGTCTCCGGGATGCCCAGCTCGTGCTCGAGCTTGCGGATCGCCGCGCGCTTGACGCCGTCGCCGTCCTCCATCTCCTCCTTGGTCAACAGCGGATGGCTGCGCCATCAGCACGCGCGTCAGTCAATCACATACAAAAGGGAGCACGAGTATTGCCATTCAATACCGTGCCACGTATCGACCCCTACCTGCAGCAAGTGTTGGCCCAGAATCCCGGGAACGTGATTTTTTCGGCCGCGCGCTTCTGCACCAGCAGCTCGTTGTTTGCGTTGAACACGAACGCGCTGAACGCGCGGTGCAGCACGCCGTCGTGCAAATGCGCTGCCGTTATACATCGCATCCACAGTATTTAGCCGCGGCTCGCACCGACAGCATCGCACCATCTACAAACGCCACGCACCGTCCTTCTTGCTGATCGGGCCGACGACCTGGTCGCGCGTGTCCACCTGGATGATGCGCTCCTTCATGAACTCGAGCTGCGACTCATCCGCGCCCGCCGTCAGCTCCTCGAACTGCAGCCGCCGTGCGCCGCTGCCGAAGTGCCGAGCGCCCGCCGCTGCCATTCTGAGTGAGGTCCGCATTGCTTGGTTGTGTCGGCGGTGGTGGTTTCCGAGTGCGTTGATGATCGCGTGAGCAACTGTGCCGTTGGACTACCGTTTTGTCTTTTCAGCCAATCCGCACGCGATTCTATCACTTTTGGCCAATCATACAACGGTATGGGTGCGAGAATTCTCTCCATCGAGCCGACCAACCAACCGCTTCTGGTGTTGGCCGCCATGACGCTTGGGGGCATGGAGGTGATCGCCGCCCGTCAATGGGAAGGACAGCGCTTTTGCTGGCACTCTATCTGTATGTTCGATGACCATGTTGATCTTCACGTTGCTAAGGTGCGTGAGGCGATGGAATGACCCGAAACCGATCGTTTTTTACACGTTTATATGTATTTTATCACAACGTGGAGGGAGGGCGCGTGGCGACCCCCGCTCGATTGCTGCTTTTCCGCTGTCCTGGTCACTTCTTAGGCTTGTCGTCCGCGGCGGCGGCAGTATCTCCGCCGTCCTCTGTGGTCTCGAGCGCCTCCTTGGCGCGGAAGATCTTGGACTGCAGGTAGAAGGAGCCGCCCTTGGCCGGGTCGTTGGCCTCGAAATACCTCGTGAACTGCTTCTCAATCTCGGCGCTGCTGGGCTTGGTGCCCGAGGGGAAGTTGAGGATCTCGAGCGCCTGCTGCTTGGACATGGCGTTCTTGCGCACCACCGTCTTGGCCGCCATGGCCGCGCCCGCGTTGCCCGACTTGGCGTTGTGCACCGCCTGCTGGTACGCCTGCACGAACGCGCGGCTCACGATGCCTGCGCCCATGACCACCACCTGCGCGATGATGCGCCCCAGAGGCCCCGACATGCTGCTGCTCTAAGCTGTTGACGTCCTCTACGCGCGCTTGTGCTCGTGCTCGTGCTCGTGCTCGTGCTCGTGGCGCCCGCTGTCCGAATCGAATCGACCGCCCGCTTGACCGCTTCCGGTTGTTCTGGTGATCAATCGCCTCCCGTTCGGTCCTGGCCATCACCCACCAAAAACGCAAGCCTTCTCATATTTTATATATATATGGGCTCGTTAATTTTATCTTCTTTTATTTTGTATAATTTGTTCAAGAATATTCTAAGAGACCTCTTATAATGAATATAAAGCGCTTGTTCTGGAACGGGATCGAAGGTCCGTAAGTACGACCTCCGCCGCGGTATTCTACCTCACGGATATTGTCCGTATCCTAGTGCAGTGGAAAGCTCGCAGGCAGGTCGGCGTGTGTAACGCGCAGGAACTCGGCGAGCGAGAAGCGGCGCATGAGCTGGCCCTCGGCGTCGGTGCCCAGCGCGGCCATGAGGCTGTCGGCCAGCTGGTCGCTCCTGGTGATTCGTCGCAGCTCCGTCGTCAGCTCCAGCGCTGCGTGAGACGTCGCCGTTAGTGCGGCAGGAGATACAAGAGAACTCTTCCAATCGATCACTTGACCACCTGAGACGGACTGGCTGTTGTCGGCGTCGCAGAGCAGGAAGAGCACGAGGTGGTAGAGCTGGTTGGGCTCGAGCGCGAGCCGGTCGCGCGCTGCTCGCACGTACGCGGCGCGGAACTCGTCCCACGTGAGCGCGCCGTCCAGGTCGTCGTCTGCTTCCCAGATCATCCACTGCACCTCGGCCTGGTGGTTCATGGCGACATAGCTAGGCTTTAGGGGTCGTTTATCAGGCGCATGACCACGGATATGGCCGCACCTTGGACGACGGCCGGTTCATGGCGCGCAGGGCGGACGCGAGGTCGCCCGCCGTGATGCTGCCGGATGTGTCGCTGCTGCCCAGGATGCCCTTCTGCAGCTCCCTCAGGTCGCGGTGGAGCGTCTTGGCGTCTACTTGTTTGGGCTCTTTAGGTGGCTGGGATACGCCAACAAGTGCCGGCGTCAATGACACGGCGGCAGTGACGCCCGACCGCATCTGGTCCAGCTCGTCCACTATGGCCGAGCGATCGCGGTCATCTTCGGTCGGTTGGTCGGCCTCGTCCCTAGACGGCCGCGGCGGCTGCTCGCTCTGCGCGCGGCTCCAGGCCTGCAGCTCGGCCAGCTTCCGCGCAGCCTTCGCCTTGCGCTCGTGCTGCCGCAGAAAGCAAAAGACGCGCAGCAACCGCGTCGCCATGTCGGCCGGCAGCACGGACGCTAGCGCAGAGTCGCCAGCGTTGGCGCTCTCCATTGCGTCCCAGTTTGCTAGCAGAGAAGGGGAGTTAATAAGCTGTCAAGAGGCGTTCTGTCTCGTCACAATGCTCAATCAAACCATGTTCCTATTGTTAGACGGCCGTGGGTCACGCTCACGCCATCACATTCATGCATTGCAACGATATATCTTTGTTGGTCACTACGCATTGGGGCGATCACAGAGTATGAGGCAGCCCGACGGAGATGTTAACAAGCACTAAGCCTGCCGCGAGCGCAAATTGTCGGCGATCCGCAGGACCCGTGATCTCTGCAGTCCCAACGGCATGTTCAGCCGATCGTCTCTGCTTCAGCCACCTTTGGCTGTTTCCAAAGCTGAGGGAGGAGGCTCTCACTTACGGTAGAGCCTTTGCTCGCCACGCCTCGAACTTTATACACATAATTTGTATCAGGATGCGGCGGAACTTTCGCCTCGCATTCGACTCGCTGTAGGTCCATCCCGCTCGGCGCCCGCCGTGTGGACACGAGGCGCCGCCGCGTCTGGTGTGTTTGTTCTCTCCTCACAATTTTCGGCATTGTTCCGACGGGAACAACAAGCCCAGCGACCAAACACGAGCGGGCGGGGGAGGAAAAGCTTCGCGCTCCTCATTTCTTTCGCAGCTGACGGTCCGTCCCGGCGGGAACGACGCCGCAGCAGCGCGCGTGCCTCCATTTCTGGCTGTGCCACAGACGTGCGCGCGCCTTCGCACCGCGTTCCCCCTGGTTGAATCTCGCGGCGGCGAGCGTAGGAGGGAGCTCAGCGCTTTGCCGCCAGCGAGAAGAGCTGCCTTGTCTTCCTGGCGCACGGCGGTCATCGTCTCGGCGGCCACAGCGACGTCTATTCACGCGACATCCTCCGGATTCAACGCGGAACACATCCGGATCGGGGGTGCTCAGGGGCACTCGCGCATACAAACTTCAAAGTTAACCCGGGGGACCATCTGCGCCGAAACGAAGATGGGTCTCCTCCGAGACGCTTCCTCCCGCGTCGAGCGCTGCGAGAGACAGGGCGCCTGGGCGCGGGCGTTGCGCGCGGCTTCCGCGAAGATTGCGGTGCCTGGTTCCCGGAAGCGTGGGCGGCAGACGGCCGCCAACTTGGCGCGGCGCATCTCGCGCATTCCCTTGAACCGCTTCCTCCCAACAGGATGCTCGCTCACTCATCTCGCGCACGCCCATACTGGGGCTCTTACAAATTTGAGTCATATAGTGAAAGCAAGTGATGCAGGAAGTGGCCACAGGTTGTTGCGTCTACGGTACTGTACGTGTTTGGAGAGTGTAAAAGATACTGTATCGCATCTTATTTACAGTATCGGTATAGCGAATCTAAGTGAGCTGGCTCGTTTGCCATCTCTGATATGGTGGCGGGTCTTCACAATTCGAACTACTTGAGTTCACTATACTTTCGGAACGCAAGATACTTTTTCATAACATTTTTTGCAAATCAGCACAAAAAAGCACCCACTTGGGGTTTCTAACCACACACAAAAGCCAACTCTATCGTCATTTTTTTCTGTTGCTTTTTTCTCAATCGCTGACGCCCCAAAAGTGGGAGCCTCCCTCGCATCCTCCCCCTCATGGCTGCCTTCCTCCTCATCATGTCTCCCTCCCTCCTTCGCTCGCTCTCTTCTTGTCAAGGTCATCATCACCGCGGAGCAGCGCCGCGCGCTCAGGAAGAAGAGAAGGGGGGCGCGCTCGCTTCACGTACAGTACGCTCAGGCTGTCAACAGGTTTCATACAAACGCGCAGTGCGAGCGTGACGGAAAGTGGATTCTCGCTCGTTCCGCTCGCGGTGCGCGGCTTCTAGTCGATCGCCTCTTCTCTCCGCGCGCCGGCCGTCTTATTTGCCCACTCCGCGACCCGAAACAAGCCGCCAAGGCGAACAAGAAGGCAAGCGAATAAGCTCGAGCGAGGGAGGGGGTCTATTCGTTACTGTGCGACCTCGCTTGGGATACGGGAGACGCGTCCACTTTTGTTTCGGCCATGGTGTTCACCGAGTTCGCGGCGCTGGTGCAGTCGCGCTGGCTGCTGCTGCGTGGCGGGGGCAGGGACGAGGCCGGCGGCGTCTCGAAGAGCATGGACAAGAGGGGCAGCAAGACGCGCAAAGGCAAGAAGGCGCGCGGCCGGAGCCGCAGCCACAGCCGCAGCCGCCATCGTGGAGCGAACAACACCAAGCCATCCGTGTTCGCAGTCGACCTGCCGCTCGGCAAGCCGCCAACGACGACAGTCACAAGGACCAAGGACAGCGCAGAGGACGTGACCATGATGCGCGAGTCGCTGCCGGCGTCCAGCCCGGAGGAGGCGGCGGCCGACGTCGAGCGCTTCGTCGAGTCCGTCGGATCCATGGGCGGCTACAGCACGCTGGACGAGGATGACGAGTTCCAGGAGCTGCTGCGGAGGCGCTCGTCACTCGTGGACGATCCGATCGACCGCGCGTGCGCTGAGGCGGCGGCCGCCGTCGTATCCATCAAGACAGCCAAGCATCAGACGCCTTCCTCTGGTCTCAGTGAGGTGGCCAAGGCCGGGAAGAAGCCCGCCAAGACGCTGGGAAGCCCCGAGGAATTGGTCGAGACGGAGCCCGAGGACGACGACGAGATGGGTTTGCTGCGCGACAGCGACCCGTTCAGCGGCTATTCAACGTTTGATGAGGAGGAGGAAGATGAGGAGGAGGAGGAGGAGGAAGAAGCGCACGTCACCAACGGCGTCGCATGTCGGGAAAAAGTGGAGTTTAAACCCATTGAGCAGGAGGAGGAAGGGGTAGAGCGGCTGATGGACGAGCTCAAGATCTCCCAGTCAGAGGTGCAGGTGGTCGAGACCCATGAGCGCGTTGGCATTGACGCCGTCAAGTTCGAGACTGACGAGGTCTTCGGAGTCTCCCCCGTGACCAAGGAGTTGTTGCTCGAGCCTGAGACGACGGAAGAGGAGTACGAAGAGCTGGAGTCGGGCATCGCGTGCGAAGAAGACATGTTCGGCCAGTCGACGACGCCGTCGTGCGCCTCTTCCTGCTGCCAGACGCCGTCCCCCTGCTGCTCCTTGACCGTCGAGTCGGACGCCTCGGCGCCCTACTGCCCGGGCTTCACCGACGAGTACGCGTGCGAGATCTACGCCAACCTGCGCGCCCGCGAGTCCCGGTACCACGTGACCGGCGACTACTTCGCCGTGCAGCCGTCGGTGCGCCCAAAGATGCGCGCCGTGCTCGTCGACTGGCTCGTCGAGGTGCACCAGCGCTTCGAGCTCGAGCCGCAGACGCTCTTCCTGACAGTCAATTACATTGACCGGTACCTGTCGTGCGTGCCTGTCCGCTCGCAGCGGCTCCAACTTGTCGGCGTCGCCGCTCTGCTGGTAGGCGACGCCTCGTTTCTCTCTCCCTCTCTCTCTCTCTCTTTGAAGGAGATCGTGCCCAACTGACAGCATCTTATATTTCAGGTGGCGTCCAAGTTCGAGGAGATCTACCCGTGCGACATGGACGACCTGCTCTACATTTGCGAGCGCTCGTACTCGCGCGAGGAGCTCATTGAGTAGGTGGCGCTGCTCACTACCATTCTATCTCGATGGTCCAGTGATCTGACGCTCCAAACCCTTTGCTTGCATGGTTACTCTGCAGGTGTGAAAAGAGCATGCTCAACACGTTCCACTTTGAGCTCGCGGACCCGACCGTCAGCAGCTTCCTGGACTACTTTGTGCACGCGCTCGAGGACACGGACGACAACCTGGTCGCGCACCTGGCCAGCTTCCTGGCCGAGTCGTCGCTCGTGGACTTTGCCTTGATCGCGGCGCACGCGGCGTCCAAGATCGCGGCCGCGAGTCTGCTGGCGGCCTGCTGCTTTGCCGAGAACCAGCCGCCGTCGCTCGTCTGGAACTTCCGGAGGCAGGAGCTCACGGGCTACTCGCTCGAGGACCTCGTGCCCTGCGCGCGTGACCTGTGGCGGTCACTGAGCGCGCAGCTGGGCGCGCCCAACAACGAGCTGCTCGCCGTGAGCAACAAGTACGGCGCCGAGGAGCTGGGCCACGTCGCGCACCTGCCGCTCGACGAACTCGGGCGCTTGCTCGCGTGAAGGTGAAGGTGAGGAAGGAGATGAAGGAGGGGGAGGGGAGGAACGTCCAGTATCTATAAACTATTAGCGCTTCGTTTTTTCTAGGTGTATGTGTGTGCGTGGGCTAGTGATCGTGATCGCGGCGACGACGGGCTTTTGACGATTTTAACAACGTGTAACCAAGTCGCTGCGCAACGCCGTTGGGGATGGATCTCGTGTTCGTTTGCGCTCTGCCGTTATCTGTAGATGGTGACGAGGCGGCGAGTCCGTTCTCGACAACTCGGTCCGGCGGCGGGCCCAATCGCGGGGGTCAGCGCCCCCGATGGCGCTGTTGGGCGGCGAGTTCGATACATCCACACAGCTCCAGCACGACTGATCGCTAGCAGCGACCACATCAGAATCCGTTGCTCGCGGCCTCGCCGAACAGCTCGTCGATCACTTCGTAGTTGATCCGCCGGCTCTTTAATTTCTGCACAGCCAAGCCCACGACGTTCGCCATTAGAACCAGTCTCGGCACGACAACAGCACTTCGTAGCCGGAAGCAAAACTCACATAAATGGCGTGCTGGGCTGTGTCAGGCGGCGGCGCGTTCACGTCGGGCACCTTCTTCCTCCGCTTCTTCTTTGGGATGTCCGGCGCTGCAAGCCCCATTAGCCGCTTCTCCTCCTGTGTTAATCAGTGAAAGACCATACCGGTCAGTGAGTCACCGGCTAATCTCAGTGGGCTGCTTCATCTCGCCTCACCTGTTCCTGGATGTAGTCCTTGTTCATCTTCTCCCACAGCAGCTTCTTCTTGTCCGCTTCCTCCCGTGTTAACAGCAGCGAGTTGATCTCTTCGTCGTCCAGGTCGGAAAACGTGTCTTCCTCGTCGTCGCCAGCTTCGCCATTCGCCTCACTCCGAGCGTTACGACTCCGTGCGTTCTCAGCATCGCCCTCTTCGTCCTCAGCGTCTTCCTCAAACTCGTGCGCCTCGCTGCCTGCGCTAGAGGGCCTTCTGCGCTTAGAGGGGATCCCACTGTCTTCGCCATAGATGTCCTGTGACCTCCTGCGACTTGACCGCGGAGCGTCTGTTGCGGTGGACTGCTTCAACGCGCGCGTGGCCTTGGAAATCGCTTCCTCCTCTTCTAATGCGAGCGTGAGGTCCCGCTCAATGGTCTTGTAAAAGTTGGCTTCTTCCCGTTTGCGCATGATGTACCGCGCCGACTTTCGGCGCACACGCATCAGCACTTCTTGGGCCGCGAGACGACTAGCACGATTCACGATCTGCTCATTAGGGTTGTCGAATCCGTAGTCGATGTCGTCATCGTCGTCTTCACCGTCTATCTTAGCGAGCGCCTCCTCATTGGTGCTCTTGGCACCGGCGGAACCATTCAGAAGCGTGCCGCTGTGGCGCTTTTTGTAGTACAGGTCCCCGCTCAGGAACCGCGACATCTCCTCGTCCTTCATGCGCTGCATCTTCTTCGGGTCCTCACCATCTTCGGCATTTTCATCGTCGCTCCCATCCCTCCTATGCGTGATCTGCTTCCGCCGCGCGCCGTTCTCTAACGGAAGATGTTCCGACTCGAGGAGCAGCATCTCCATGACTTCCTTCTCGCGGTGGCGCTGGAAACTCGGCGGGTCGCACTCGACCCGCGACATCTCGAGCTTCCCAACCTGGTCGTACGTGAGCTGCGCCGTGGGCGTGAGCGAGAACTCGTACAGCCGCTGCTTGAGCGTGCGCTCGCCAATGTTGACCACGTCCATGACGTCGTGCAGGCTGCACATGACCGACTGCGAGCGCGCCGCAATGAGCAGCGCGGCGCCGCAGATACCAGACGGGCGGCGGCCGGTCTCGATCCAGTCGCGCTTCATGGTGGCCACGAGGCGTAGCGCCGTGGTGGCGATGCTGTGCGTCTTCTCGGCGAAGTTGAGCTGCGAGGCGAAGCGGTGGATGTAGAGCGACGGGTCGATGAGCGGCAGGTGGATCTGCAGCAGCTTGCAGAATTTGAGGAAGACGCCGCCGAGCACGTACACGTTGATCTGCAGCTTGTCCGAGAAGTCGATGAGCAGGTGCGGCGAGCGCTCGCGGCGGCAGACGATGTACAGGCAGGCGGCGATGACCGTCTGCGCCTTGCGGCCGTGCGTGAAGTTGCGCTGGAGCGCGAGCGCGAACAGGCGGAAGGCCGAGTCGACGTAGTGGTCGCCCAGGCGCAGCATGCCAGCGATCTGGCGGATCTTCTTCTTGCCATTCGCGAGCGTGTTGGCGCGTGACTCCATGCCGTAGTTGCGTCCGCTCGTGCCGACATTGCCGTACGACTTGGACGCGGACGCGCTCACGAACTGGCCCACTACCGAGTGCGCGCCGCCGCTCGACTCCTGGAACTCGATCGACGACACGATGTTGTTCTCCTCGAGGATCGTGCCGCAGCTCACGCACACGGCCTCGCCGCTCACGTCCACAATGTCGATCTCCGTGCACGCGCACGTCGGGCAGATCGTCGCCATGGCTGCTTTGCTATTGGGAGGGGCGACGCGCCGCGCTCGTATCTGGAAACCGATGCCGACGCCCCCGCCGTTGCCGCGCACGTCCTTCCACCGCCGTCGGTCGTTCTTTCCGGCCACGGTACGCTTGGGTGTTTCTTGCTTGGTTGTTGGCGTTTGGCGCGAATGCCTGTGGGTGTGCGGAAGGTCGCACGAAGGTCGTCCGAAGGTCATCGTGGCAACCAGTCGTTCCCTCTAAAATGCGAATACGCATTCCTAAAGTTTTTACTACCATAAAGGGTAGAAATATCCAAGGGTATAACTTCCCAAAGGTCATTGAATACAGCCACAGACCAGCGAGCGGCGGCCCCCTCTTCCCCCCGCACCGAGTCGAGAGACCACCGGACCCGCGACCAAGAAGAAGGAAGCGGCAAGAGCCTTCCTTCCCTTCCCTTTCCTCCTCCTCCTCCTCTCTCTCTCTCTTCCCCGCGGACCGACCGAGATGGCGACGCCCAACTTCGCACCGCCGAGCCAGGAGATGCCGCCGCCGGGCGGCTTCCGCCCCGTCAAGTTCCGCCGCAACGTGCCGGCCACGCGCGGCCCGCCCGGCTGGTTCCTCTTCCTCGGCACGTTCGCCATCACGACGTTCGGCTACTACAAGGTCGGCCAGCATAACAAGCACCACCGCGAGGTCGTGCGCGAAGAGCGTGAGCGGCGGATCGCGCTGCTGCCCTTCCTGCAGGCCGAGGCCGACGTCGAGTTCCTCTTGCAGCAGAAGAAGGTGCTCGACGAGGAGGCCAAGATCATGAAGGACGTGCCCGGGTGGGTGCCCGGTCAGTCCACCTACCACTCGGACCGCTACACGGTGCCGCTGTACGCGCAGAAGAAGTAACCGGCGCGCGCAGGACGAGCACGAGTGCGGCAGACTGAATGGCGGGCGGGCGGTGGGATCGCGAGGCGGACGAATAAACTTAACTCGCTGGTGCTGGTTGTCGCCCGTGGATGTTGGTTGGATCTGTGAGCTAGCATCGGGTCCCCGCGATCTCTCGACGACTCGCTAGCGTCCGGTTCTCCGGTCAATCACACAAGAAAATCAAATCCAAGTGTAAGAAAACCCTCCTGTCATTCGTGCTCTACACGTGATGGATCCACGTCTTCGCTATCCGCTCGATGCAAACAGCCAACACCCCGAGAGTTCCCACCGCCCTGTCATTCATCGCGTGTTCATTCAAAGCAACGAATGCGCAGATCGCTACCGCCTAGACGAATTGGCGACGAGCGGGAGCAGTTCAGCTCTTCTTGACAGCCACGAGCGCCTCCAGCACGCCCACTCTAGAGCCCGTCGTCCATCTCGTCCTCGATCTCCTTGGCGAGCTCCTCCTCCTGCTTCTCGCGCTCCAGGCGCTCCTCGGCGCTCTCCAGGTCTTTCTTGTACGCGTCCGGCGGGTAGCGCATCGCCTGATGTGGACGCAATCATCACATGAGGTCGACAGTACACAAAACCAGCAACCGGCAGGCATGCGCACCTTGACAGCGTCGTTGTGCACGTCAAGGCAGAAGGTGATACGCCGCTGGAAGGCGACCTGCGGGTCGTTAGTCGTGTACACGTTGACCGTCTCCTTGAGCTGCAGCCAGCCGTTCTTGTGGTCAATCACACCGTCGATGACGCCGTCGCGAATGGCCTTGGCGCACACGAACTCGGCCGTCGACACGTCCTCGAGCGCGAGTTTGGCGGCGATGTCGGCGAACAGGATACGCGAGTACGACGTGCTGATCTTGCGCAGACCCGTCTTAATGACATTGTGGCGCAGACTGGCAAGTCAAACAGGCAGATCGGTCAGCCACGCGACCGCCGGTCGAAGCTACTACGCAGACGGCAACTCCTGCGTGAGCATCAAGGAACGTACCGAAGGATGAGCGTGTAGGTGTGGTCGGCCTTGAACGTCGGCGCGTGCTGGGTCAGCACCGCGTTGAAGTCCTCGAGGTTGCCAACGCGAACGGCCTAGTCACGATCATCCATATCCGAGGTCAGTGCTTTCCCAAGCACAGATTACAGTCACGTTCACACCAAGCAGGCGCACGTACGTTAGTGAGCTGGAGGTACGGCGCGAGCGCCGTGCGCAGCTCGTCCTGGTTGAACACGCTGCGCTCGGGAACCTCGCCCATGAGCAGCTGCACGATGATCGAGAGCTTGTGCACCGTGCGGCGGAAGCCGAAGGCCGTATTCTGCGGCGCCTTGCGGATCGATTGCGAGAGCTTCGTGAACGCCTCCGTGTACTCGAGCTGCACGGCCTGGATCTTGCCCACGTAGTACAGGTAGCGCACGAACTGGTTGTTGGACACGTTCTCGGGGAACGTCGTCTTGCTCACGAACTTGTACGCCTGCTCATACAGGTTCTCGGCGAGATAGTTGCGCAGAATGAGGTTCACGAGCGTCGCCTGGCCCACTTCGTCGTAGCGCAGACACGCCGTGCGGTGCGCAGCCAGCAGCGTGTTGCGGATCGCAGGCAGGTCGTGCGCGAACTGCTCGTGGATCGTCGCGTAGTACGTGTACACCTTGGCCTGGAACGTGTCGAGCGTGCGGCGGTTGAACTGCTGGCAGCGCGCCACCAGCTTCTCGACCGTCTCAAGCGCATCGGCGCCCAGCTTGTACTTGACCAGCGCCGCCAGCACGTACAGGAACAGATACACCTCGACTTCAATCAGGTCCACGACCGGCGCGGGCGTCGTCACGGGGGGTGTTGAAGTCGTCTCCGTCTCGGGGGCCGGCTCGGCCGCCGCGTCCGCCATCTCCACGTCTCCCGCATCCTTCTCGGCGGCCTTGACATGCGGTGCGATCTTGCTCAGCAGCGCCAGCACCGCGCGCTTGGACTCGTTCGCGTCCGGCAGCACCTGCGAGGCCGCGAGCTCCAGCTGCGCCACCGACAGCGTCTTGCGCAGCTTGCTCGTGCTGCGCAGGATGCGTGGCAGCTTCTCCTTGGCGTTCGTCTTGACCACCGCCTCGATCAGCGCGATCGTGCGCTTCAGCTCTGCAGTTGGCGTCGCATGGACAAAACACCGCGCAGGGTCAGACAAAAGATCGTTTCCCCCTCGCTTCCCCCACGCACAACCGCAAGGCACTGACCCTCGTAGACCAGCGCCTCCTCTGCCGCCACCTCCTTCGCGCTCGAGAGGCACGTCGTGTACGCGGGCATCTGCGAGAACGTCGACTGCGCGCTCATCGTGCTCGTTGCTGCTCGCGGGATCTTCCGCTCGACTTTTCTCCCCGCTTGGTCGGTCGATCGCTTCCCGGGTTGTTGTTCCCCCACAACGCTGAAGGCACGAAAAGGGTGGGGAGAAATCTCGAAATTTAGAGAAACCCAGTAAAGAAAAAAAGATCGTCGCCCAAAATGAAGGGCAAGGAGTACCGTAAAGTATCCCCAAATTGGTATATGTGCAATGAAAGTTACCCATAGAAAAGAATAATTTACTTTTCTTAGGTTAGATTTTTTGTAAAATACACTTCGCACTTTATAAATGTACAGTGCGCGCCAATAAAGTGCTGGCCAGAAATATAAAAAATGCCATTATGTAAAGCTTCTTGACCAATAAGAGAGCGAAGAAGCTGAAAATCGCTGAAAACACTTCGATAATCGTGTTTAGCGTGTGGGTGACATTTTTTCCCCAGTTTGATTTGATACAGTGGTCGAGTCACAACACCCCCCAAAATCCGGCCGGTCAAAAATATAAGAAAATGTCAATACACCCGTGTTATTTAGCGCTGCCAGCCACAGCATCGAAAAGTAAACGTCCCTAGTACTTCATCTTGCCACCCCGAAGCTCTAGTACCTCGCTGCAGCGGTCAGGCATCAAGTTGATCAGTTTGTGAAGCCATGTAATATCGAGCCTTGACCACTCCCGAAG
>JAADXW010000199.1:0-31351 GCA_023337975.1 Phytopythium ostracodes
TGTAAAACACAAGAAAAAGAGAAAGACCGACCGGTCCGCGCGGTATTTTAGAAAATGGAAATGGAAACTAGCACAAGTCTATTTGTATCGAAGTGGTGGCGGGTGGGTGCTCGCCGTCTCATTCGATTGCTGTCACGTCACGCCACGCGTCTCGCTCTCTTCAAAGGAAGGCAGTCAACTCGCATCGACGTCAGTCCTCGTCGTCGTCGAACGCGGTGGCGCTCGCCTGCTCGGCCGTGCGATCGCCGCTCTGCTGGCCGCCCCGGTTCTCAGCGTCGTCTTCGTCGTCGCTCCATGCGTCCTTCACGACCGGCCGCTTGGGCTTCTCGATCTTCTCCCACCCGCGGTTCACAGGCGTCGGGCGAGCAGGAGCCGAAGCTGGAGCAGCAGCGGCCAGAGGAGCAGCGGGGCGACCGCGCAGAGGCATGAACGTCAAGCGACCACTTGCGGCTGACTGCGAAGGACGCAGGAACGCGCCGCTTGCGACGGTAGACAGCAATACGCTGGGCACACGCGCGCCGTCCTTCTTGAAATACGAAATGCGGCGGCGGGCGTCTTCGCCGAACGACTCGGACGCCACGCCGTAATACATCGCAAGCTCGTGCATCAAAGCGCGCTCCTCCGCGGGCATCGGCCGCAAACTCACGCTGTGGCAGTTAGTCTCCGTCACAATACGCTCCAGGCGTCGCTCAATGACCAGCAAGTAGCCCGTGTTGGCCTTGGCCCAGTCCACCAGATGCTGCGGGTACTTCGGCGTCTTCATCTCTTCTTCAAAAGTTTCGAGGCCAGATGCGCCAGGGCAGGCTATACCCAAAGCCTGCGCAAGTCGTTGGTTGCGTACAATCTGACCCCGCGGCGCCACCGAGGCGGGCGCGGACTGAGTGAAGGAAGACGAGGAAGAAATTGCAGGCCGAACGATCGCGGGTGCTGCGAGCGGTGGCGGCGCTGGAGCGCCAGGCATCGGCAACGCTGGAAACGCGGCCTCCAACGGGTTGGTGATTGACTGCATCGGAACGGGTTGGTGTGCATCGACGTGCCAGAAGTCGGGTCCGACTTCCTCGATCAACTGACCAGGAAGGCCAGCAACGGGGTTTTCACCACCGCGCGCGACTTGGAAATTGAATAGCAACCGGTTCTGCACACCATGCTCAGAGCTCATGTGGCCTTGGTAGTCGATATCGTTGGCGAATACAACGAAGCGCAGAGCCAAACTGCAGAGAAAAGAGCATAGAAAAGTGCCGTTAGCAGCGAGATACATGACGCAGCATTACATGCACATACGCCCAAAACTTACCACTTGGGATCTTCACACAAGTGGTGTTCACGGCGAAAATGCATCTCCAAGCTCGCACTGCAAAAGCAAAGTGTCAATAGTAGGTGAGACAAATGAATGATCAACCCAAGCATGCGGCCGGAAGCAATGACGAACGTACTAGTTGCGGTAGTACTCGTGCTCGATCTTGCATATGTGACACTTGAAATGGTCGCGCTCGAGATGGTTAAACAGCTCCAGGTCGCCATAGAATCGCTTCTTGCAGAACTGGCACACGGGGTGGAACTCCTTGTTCCTCGTCGACTGCTTTGGGCCGGTCGCGCGGTTCCGTCCGACGTTGTGCGCCTTGATGCTGTTCTTGGTGAACACCTGCTGCTCCTGGATGAAAAAGGTCTGGTGCTTAAGGCAAAGCTCGCAGAATTCAGCCCCGTGCGTGTGCCGCAAGTGCTCCTTAAGCTGGCCTAGCGTGTGCATCACCTCGCGGCATTTCTTCACTCGGCAGCCGAACTCGCGCAATCTACGCATCGCATCGTAGTGCGACTTGCACGAGTAATAAATCATATCGGACGGCTCGTCCAGCACAGAGTCCCAGCCGGCGGCGTCGCCCCAGAGCTCAAAGCTCTCGAACGCGCGCGGCTCGCTGCTTACAATCACGCGCTCCAGCGACATCTTGCACATCGGGCAGTTGCGATCCTTCATGATCAGCCGCATGCGCATCGAGCACTTGCTGCAGATGCCCAGGTGATTGCACTCTCCGATGGCGTAGAACTTGATCGGGTCTGCGCAGAGCAGGCAGTACTCCGTCTCGTCGTCCTCCTCATCCGCAGTGGCCTTGGCTTGGCCATCGACCTCGTGCTGACTGGTCCCGTTCGTCGCGCCGTTGGTTGCTGTCTGGTGCGTTTGACCGTCCTTCTTGTGCTCTCCATTGGCCGTCTTGGTCTTTTTCTTGGCGTTCTTGCTACCTGTGCGGCTGCCGTTCACAGGAGCGGGCGCCTTATCCTCCAGATCGTCGTCCTGTCCGCTGGACGACGCCGGCTTGCCCGCTTTCGCTTTGGGCTTCCGCTGGCGACGCGAGCGCGCGCGCTCCTTCTTGTTCCCGTCGGCGTCATTCGCCGCGCTGGGAGACCCCGTCGTCGGCTGCGCCCCGTGGATGCGCACGGCGCTCGGCACCATGTTGAACGGCGTCGCGGTCGCCGACAGTGCGGACGTGAAGCGCGCGGGCCGGCCGCCCGTGGCGTTGGTGGTGGTGGTGTCACGAGACACGTGGTCGTCGCCGCTGATAGCGCGCCGACCGTTGACCACACTCATCCGCCGCGAGTAACAGCGTTCAGGTCGCGTACGCCGCAGCCAGTCAGTCAGTCAGGCCGTCAATCCTTCCCTTTTCTTGCAGTTTCCCGCCGCTTTTCTCCTTATTGTTTGTGCTTGTCCACTTTTCTTCCGACCAAGAAAGGCCAAAGTGGTGGAATGTAAGCGAAGGATGCGACCCAATCCACAGGCGGCGGGACCATCACTCGGGGGGAAAGAGTCCCTATATCGGAACAATGACGCGCTGACTGGTTCGATCGCACCGAACGTGCCCCGAACGTTCGAACAAGAGGACTTGTACATCTTCGTCGTCTGCGTTGAACGGAGGGGACCAGTTAAAGGCGACTCAAAGCGCATTTAACTGATCTTTTCTGTTCGGATTGTCGCAATTCACTCAACTCCAAACGTGGATCATATGGTCCGGATCGTGACGATGATCATCATCATCATCACGATGCGGACCAATCAGCGCTCCACTTTGTCCCACAAACATACGGTGTTGACGCGATCATCACTAATACAGCGCTCTATATGAGACGTTTCAGTACTGCTTAAACCCCAAAGTTATCCATCGTGTTCCAAAACGCGTCAACGCATTTCAAAATCTCATCCCGACCGGCTGGCAACCACACGCGCCGCGTACGTACACGCCGCTGTTCGTAGAGGAATACACACGCCACGCGACAAGATGGGGGTGGAGCTGCTCAAGAACGCGATCCGTCTGCAGGCGACGGTGGTGGAGGGCTTCGGCCGCGGCGGCAAGCAGCTGGGCTGCCCGACGGCGAACCTGTCGGCCGCGGACCTGGGCGAGCTGCTGGATAAGCTGCCCACGGGCATCTACTGCGGTTGGGCCACCGTGGACGGCAAGGGCCCGTTCAAGGCGGTGGCCAGCATCGGCTGGAACCCGTACTTTAGCAACAAGGTGAGGGGGCGCGCTATCCGACGCGGTGCCTGCGTTTGTGCTCCCGTTTGCCTGCATGATCATGGATTTATTAATATTAGCTATGATGATGATATGCACCGTTGTCTTCCATCAGGAGAAGACGGTGGAGCCGCATCTGATTCACAAGTTCGACGCCGACTTTTACGACGCGACGCTCAAGTTCCTCATCAACGGGTACCTGCGGCCAGAGATGAATTTTTCGTCTCTTGAGGCGCTCGTGGCCGCCATCCAGGACGACATCGCGCAGTCCGAGACGTGGCTAGAGACGCCCGAGGCCAAGGCGTTCATGAACGACGAGCTGTTCCACTGAGTCGGGCAGCACATAGCGTGTCCATATCGGAGGAGCGGAGGCGCTCCACGATCACTGACGGCGTCTAACGAAGTCACGAGACGCTAGAATAGAGAAGAAAGAAGGCACCGACACAGAATGCATGTACGAGTCACTCACGTGGTCACTGTTCTTCCCATTAAGTATTGTCGAGGCCTGATTCCGCTCCCCGATATTGTACGCAGACGTTCACTTACTGTTTTCCTAGTACGATGCAGGCGACTCCGACCACCATGAGCATGATGCTCGGGATCTTCTTGCGCAGCCCTCGCTCGCGGAACAGGAACCTGCCCATGAGTACGCTCCATATGCAGCCGGACCGCTTGATGGCGATCACGTACGATACCTCGAGGTACTGCGTCGCTACCAGGTTGATGTAGTACGCGACGACACTGGTCAGGCCCGCGAGCACGACGTAGCCCCACGGGATCTTGACGTCCGTGCCGATCGGGTGGTAGATTTCCTCGCCGCCCACCCGCAGTCGCTGCAGCACAAAGCTGCCGAGCGCCACCATCACCTGGATCGTCGCGCCGTACACGAGCGGGGTCGAGTTCTGCACACCGATCTTGTCAAACGCGTTCGAGATGCTCCATAGAAACGCCACGAGGATCATGTACATAGATCCCTTGCTGGCGCTGGCCGTGTCGAGCGGGAAGTCCTTGGCCGCGTGGTCGTCCTTGGCGCCCTGCAGCCAGAAGCCGCCGAGCACGGCGATCGAGACGCCAAGCACGCCGGAGACGGTGGGCACCTCGCCCAGCACGAGGAACGCGACGACGACCAGGAAGGCCGGCGTGAACGACAGGAACGGGATGGTCGCCGACAGCGTCGAGATCTGGATGCTGCGGTTGTACAGGTAGCTCGTGATGATGTTGATGCCTCCCGAGATGCAGACCGACGTCCAGAAGAGGTGGTTGAGCGGCGGGGGCTTGCCGCCCGTGTCCACGAGCGCCCAGAGACAGAAGAGCGGCGCCTGCACGAGCCCGCGCGTCGCCACTACCATGAACGGGTCCATGAACTTGGTCAGGTACTTTCGCAGCGGGTCGCACAGCGCGTTCACGACCGAGTTGATGACGGCGATCGACACCCCGTGCGTCATGAGCATCCTGATCTCTCGGCTTCTTCCGGCCCGATTTCGACGCGAAGACCGCGGATACGCGACGCTGGAGGCTGGAGCGCTCGCTGGTTCCCTTTAGACCGCGCTTGGGCCCCGTGGCGTTCCGGGGGGAACGAGGAAGTGAGGTACGAGGCGGTGCCCGTGGTGTCGTCGCCGTTTCCGTAAGTGGAGCCGGGAATTATACCGTCGACACCTGCCCACCGTCTGCTTTTCTTCCATCGGGAAAAAAAGACAGAGCGAGTGGTGCTCCTCTTCGTTATTCACAGGTTTTTCACCAATCAGAAGTGATTAAAATGGTGATTGAAGTCTGTTCGACATTCTGATTGGCTCAAAATGATGCTGACTCCCTGGGTGATCAGCACACGCTGTATCCAGCGCTTGGTATGACGTACAGCGCCGACACCTAAACCGGCCTGGACTCAGGATTCAGCACGTTGGATCCCTCTTTTTAACGAATCAACGCGCTTCTGTCGCTATTTTATTTCGTGAAATACATGTTTTTGACGAATCAACGACGAGTATCCACCGCCTTTACGTGGAAAAGGCTCGAATCGCACGAACGAGGATCGCGTTGGAAATGGAACACCTCCGACACTTTGCCAAAGGTTCGACGATACTTTTGCCGACTAAAATGAACGGGCGGGAGCACCACTAACAGCAAACCACAGCCGCGGCGGTCCAGCCGATCGAACGCGGTCATCACTCGCGGCTTTTGTGGGTCCCCAGCGAGGTGTGGGGCCCTGTCTACCGACTATTCCATGCGCACGCAAGAGTGTCATCACGAACGGAGCTGCGCGTCTATTGCGTCGCCGCACGATGTCTACAGCAGTGGCCGCTACCAATGCATCTATCTATGCACAACCGGCGGTGGCGATAGCGATATCAACGTCTAGGCGCCCTCGCACAGGCCGTTAAAGCCGAGGTGGACGCCGCGCTCGACATCGTGCAGCGTCGACTGGAAGCTCACGAGGCTCATGGCGACGGCCGAGAGGCCGATGGTGACGGCCATGAGGAACACGATGACGGACTCGCGCTTGTAGCGCTTGACGAGCATCGCGACGACCTTCTGGCCCGTCAGGCCGCCCAGGAAGCCCACGCAGATGAACCACAGCGCGTAGTCGTACTGCTTCTCGCCCGGGAACTGGCCGTTGATGGCGAACTGCAGCGTAGTCGACGACGACGTGAAGAGAATCATGTAGCTCGTCGTGGCCGACTGCACGGCTGGCAGCATGCCCATCTCCAGCATGATTGGCCCCTTGACGATGCCGCCGCCGATGCCGAGCAGGCCCGCGGCAATGCCCGCGATGATGCACAGCGCAGGCAGCGCGACGACTCGGTAGCGGATCCAGTGCGTGTCGCCCTCCTTGAACTCGTAGCCGCTAAGCACCTTCAGACGATTCAGCAGCCGCAGGCGATGCCCCATGTACCCGGTGATAGCCACGAGTAGCGCGAGCGGCAGCAGCGTGAGCAACCAGTACGAGTCCGAGCCGCAGGGCACGCCAATGATGCTCGGAGCACCGTGGCCACCGCGCAGCATGGACTGAACCAGCACAATCAGCCACGAGACGACAAGCGGCCAGAGGTAGACCAGCGGCACGCGCTTGGCCTCGCGCTGCTGGATGGAGCGGCGCGTGGTCGCCCACACGTCATCGTCGGCGGCGGCTGATCGGTCAAATCACAAGCGCATAGTGTCATGGCGTTAGCGAGCCGAGTGCGAGACGGACGCAGCAAATGCAGCTCACTCACCTCCGTCGAACGTCCCGAACGTGCGTTGCGCGCCTGACTGCTGGCCAACGAGCGGCATCTTCTCCTCGCGTGCCTGCTGCTGCTGCTGCTGCTGCGATGGGAGCGCAGGCAGTGACGCGAAGTCGTCCAAGTCCTGGTGCCGGGTCTCGCGCGCCTTGCGGTTCCGCCGAGTGACGTTCAGCCACTTGCGCGCTGCCGTGGCCGCGTCCAGGCGCTGCATGAGAAAGACCAAGCATGAACGCCGACCGTGAATTAGCACCACGGTGTCGATAATATACCATGTCACCCAAAGCTAAACGCACCGGGAAAATGGACCAGCGGCTGGTGTTGGAGCCCGACAAGACTGCTTTGACCTGCATCAGTTGCGCGTCCGATTCGCGCTGGCGGATCTGAAAGGGGAAACAGAGCATGGTGAGTTAGTTTCTCGGAGACAGCGGCTCACAGTACCGGTTTGGACCCACCTTGAACCCTTTGATCGCGGTCTTGTACGTGATGGTCGCAAGCAGCGCGATGAGCAGCACGAGGATGGCCCAGTTGGGCAGCGTCTTGTTGAGCATCACGCCGAACACGGTGCCCACGAGCGTCATGGGCTCCATCACGGCCGCCACGGCGTGGTTAATGATGGGCGTGTTCGGGTTCGCTGGCGATTCAAATACGATCCAATCAGGTGAGCTGAGAGCCAACTCGCAATGCAGAGCGAATCGCGTCCACGTACTCGGGTGCTTGCGGTTGAAGTTGAACAGGTAGATGGCGAAGGCGTTGCCGAAAATGGTTGCCTTGGACAGTGGGATGGCGTGCTTGGGGCTCAGACCCATGATGAAAATGTACAGCGGCACCATGAGCCCACCGCCGCCAATGCCGCAGCCAGAGCCGATGGCGGTGCTCAGGAACGCGACGAGCGTGCCGACCGCGTCTCTCCACCCGAAGTGCGTGAACAGATCCTTCTCGATGCAGTAGGCCGCCTGCACCTGGTCGTTGCTGGCGCTCAGGCTGTAGAGCGGGGACGACGCGCCCGTGAGCTCGTCCTCCACGAACATCATCTGGCAGTATTTGGACAAGTCGCCAGGGTAGTCTCCGCAGTCAAAGCGCCCCGGCCGGCAGTAGTCACACAACCTGATCACCACAACCAGCTAAAGGATCAGCCCCTGTCCGTTGGTCGTCAGTCCATCACGCGAAGTCGTTATCGTACCCGTTGACGCAGGCTAGGCTCGGCACGTAGCCGCAGTCGGCGTCCACTGAGCATGGCAGGCCCAGCGCTTGGCCGTACGGGACCTCGATAGTCGCATTACCGAGGCCAGGAGCTCCCGGAAGCTCCTCGGCAGTCACGTGTGTTGCGCCTATCACGACGCCCGCCGCCAGCAGCAGCACTTGCACGCGTTGCATGGCCGCGTTGGTGGTGAGAACGGCTCTTCCTGGAGCACGGGGACTTGGGAACTGACAGCAAGGGCGGCAAGCGGCTGCGGCGCAAATGGGAACGGCTTCCCCATCCGGTTGGTTGCGCCCAGAAACGCCGAGTCGGCGGTGATTGACACATGGGCCGCCCGCCGCTGGTCTCACCGTCAACTTGCCCATGGTGTCGCAGTGTTTTTGGTGGATTTTCGGCCTGGTTTCACCCAATCGAATCGCTTAGAACGATAAAAATAACGATTGTCGCAAATCACAAATCGCGTTTTTAGAAACTTCGAAGGAAGTTTAGAGGGAAACGTTTCAATTGAAATGGCTCGGACACGGTGCAGAAAGAGCGCTACGGAGATGAGACCCCGCACCGCTATAATATCGCGCGGCAGCTCGCTAGCTATCACAATAGCGGACTCGGTAGCTACCTCTACTTAACACGTAAGCTGCCGCCTACACATTCGTGTTGGCGATTCATGGCAGTCGACCACCAGAGCGTCAAGCCACTACAGTACTGTAGCGTCTCCGCCTGTGTGTCATCATAGCCCGACCCACCACCGTAGATGAAAGTTTCGGGACTAATCGTACCTCCTCAATGGCGAAGGCGCTTCGAGAGGCTTCTGGACAGTCTGCGTGTGGAGACGCAGGGCGCGTACTCGCTGCGGAGGGTGGTAGCGATGGCGAGATATGGCAAGCAGGCGAGTCCGTTGCGGAGGGCGGCGGTGCTGCTGCTGACGCCGCTGCCGTGTCTCGTGATGACGCTGCTCACCGAGCTGATCCCGTTGATGCCGCCGTCCAGAGGCCAGCCGGCCAATTGGACGCTGACCATGCGCTCGTGCTGGCTGATCACGGTCCTCTCCTTCATCGCATTTGCCCAGTTCGCGCACTACCGTCACTCCCGTTCTCCTGGCGACAGAACCTGGTGCAGTCCGTTCTCGTGGCAGTGGCGACATCAAGCTGCGTCGTTGCGATCAACCGCTGGGTAGCCTCCCCCGTCCCGTTCTCGCTCGCCACAACGTCTCCGATCTGGATAGTACTGGTTGTGGGGAGCATGGCGGTGGCGTGGGGGAGGACGTCTCTCTGGCGGTACCACGAGCTGCGGCAGTCCATCGCCAACGCGTTCTCTGTCTGGACGTGCCGGATCGGACTCATCGCCATCTACCCAGCCTACTACATCGGCTACAACGTGCTATCGCCCGCCGGACGGACGGCGCTCACCTTCTGCCTGTCCGTGATCAAGGTCTTCCAGCGCGTCTGGTTCAACAGCTCGGTGATCCACCTGCGAAACGAGCTGCCCGAGGTCGTCGTGGCCAACGTCGAGGTGTTCAACGCGCTCTTCATGGTGTACTGCATGCAGATCAAGCCCTCGCTGCTGACCACTGCAAGCCTCATGGCGCTGGACTTTGCCCAGTCAGCAATGCCACTGCTGGACGTCCGCGCCCTCGTGAAGCAAGCGAATTGCTTCGAGGAGAAGCTGAGCAGCCCAGGCAACGTGCTAGTCGCGGTAACCACAAGGAAATCCACCAAGAAGAGCCTTCTTGTCACGGCAGCGGCGATTGTGGAGCAGCTATCCCTGAAAAGGACAGCATCAGCCGGTGTTCAGGCGGCAGCAACGCTTCAGACGCAACCAGATCGCGCAAACAGTTGAAAGCCTTGCCGCGGGTCGAACCAAAGGCAGTCACAGCGTTACCTGGCGTCCCGGGAAGCTCTGTTGGGGCGTTCAACGTCCGAGTGATGTCAGCGACTCCGAGGGGCGTCCACGTGCTGTCACAAGGCATGGCGTTGAATGATCATGCGTATGTCGACGCGGTCCAGCAGGTCCTGTACGTGACCGAGTTCATGCTGCTGCTCAATTACGTCGAGTTGGCGGTGCCCATCATCTACGGTGAGTCATGTGGACGTCATAGCTAGTGGCTTGACTCGACGTCTAACTCAATCGAGTGTGTGTGTGTCAAGCAACGTACCTATCGGCCGTCTACTACCTCCCGAACCGAGCGTACTTCCCACACATCGACAGCATATCCGTCGACCACTTGCACTCGATGCTCGCGAACCTGGTCCTGTACGCCTTCATGGAGCTGGCGTTGCTGCTGCTGTTCCGCGTGGTGCTCAGGCGCCAGTGCCGCCTCCCGGGGCTCGCGCAGCTTGCGTTCGTGCTCGAGAAGCAGTGGGGCGGCGTCCAGATGAAGTTCCTCTTCTTTGTGCTGTACAACGCGCAGCCGCCTCTCCGACACTTTGGTGGGCTCGACGCACCTTACTTTTTGTTTGGACGATCGCTGACTGTTCTGTTGCTGTTGTATGCTGTTATATGCCTGCCCAGGCTTCGACTACACCTTCCAGTTCGCCTGGCTGTACCAGCAGCAAGATGCAACCACCCCTGGTACGTCTAGTTAGTTACTCGAGCAGCATTGGCGTAGCGGGCGAAGGCCAAGCAAGAGGAGAGCAGCCAACGTGGTGGCGTCGCTATTGACGCCAAGACATGCGACGTGCAAGCGAAAAAAGTATTCAGAATCAGACTTAGAATATAGTCAGTATCTGATAATCTGAGTCGAATAGCTACGGGATCTTCAAACGTCGAAAAGATCGCGACGATGGCCGTCGACGGCGCGTCGCGCGTGGCGCCGGAGCAGGTGAAGCAGTGCGCACGCGCAGTCAGCAGGCGCCTGCTCGAGTCCTTCGCGAGCAGCTTCGGCCCGCGCGGTCGCGCGCACGCGGTTCAGGCCAACCAGCAGTGCGCCGACGCGCTCACGCTCACGTCCTCGGCCGGGCGGTATCTGCACAGCGTGAGGTCCGTACAGCACGAAAGAAGAACAACGCGTTTACTCATGCATTTCCCGAGAGAACTGAGTGGATGGAGCGAGGATACTGACGTCAACTCGGTTGCAGGCTTGGGGACTGCTCGATCGCAAACACGCTGCTGCATATTCTGCAAAGCAAGGTGCGTTGGGCTACGCTGTGAGACCAATAATGACGCGGGCGTATAACATTTTGCTGAGGACGATGCAGCTTTCTCGGAGCAGCACGGATGCGGGGCATCTTATGGTGATTCTAGCGACCAGGTACTGTTCTCCCAAGTCGTACGTCCACTTTGCGATCGCTTATCTGTCTTCGTTGGCGCAAGCGGTCAGTCTCCAGGTCGAGGCTCAAGACGGGGTCCTGTCCGGCATCCCGCACTACGTCGTCGAACGCGGTGGGTTTCATAGTTCTGCACAATCCGAACCATTGAAGTGATGCTGACGCTCCTTTTGTCTTGATTGCATAGGTCTGCAGCTCGCGCTCACATGGACGCTGGCGTTCCTGGACGACCCTCGCTGCCCTGTCAAGGTGTCTGTCGATTGGAGCGACGAGACAGCGCTGCACGCAGTGATCCGTGGTGTTGTTGTCGCGAAGACTGCTGCTACAGGTCTTGACGAGTCGGTGTTGTGCAAGCAACTCATTCCGCTAGTGCTGCGGACGTTTATCGCCGTGTACGAGTACGCTGCCCGGTACCGGAACGAGAAGTTGCCGCTGCATTTTGTGCACTTGCCGGGGACGACGTCCCTGGAGGAATCTCGACTGCTCAAGGGAATCGTGCTCCTTGACCGTCAGTGGCCAGCCACGAACACCACCGGCATCGCTCCACCACTTATGAACGTCACGCTCGCGCTGTTCGACGTGACCATCGAGCCTCGATGTGGGAATTGTAATGAGAGTGCTGACGAAGATGGAGTTAGCATCGAGCCAGCCGACGAGTTGCAGAGCGGCGAGTTCCGCCTTGCCGCGCTCCGAAATTTCGCAGACACTTTGACCAAGCATGGCGTCACGGCCGTGATGTCCCAGAAGATCATCCCCAAGTACTTGCAGACGTACTTGCTGTCCAAGGGCATCTTCTCGCTCGACCGACTCGCGTCTAGCCACATCCGTGCGTATATTCAGTTGGACGGTGCCATCAAATTGCTGATTGCTGACGTGTGTTTGTTGCATGGTGTTGATCCGAGTAGGAGCGGTACAACTGCTGAGTGGTGCAAGCCTGCTCAGCGATTGGCGTCTCGACCAAGACCCAGCAGAGCTACCGAAGACTTTTGGGTACTTGTCGTTGATTTCAACCGAGAAAAGCGGTCGGTCCAAGACGTTCATCCGACTCGAGCGTCGCCCGGACGCCAGAGACACAGGAGGTCGCTCTTCTGTCGCCTCCGCGGACAGAAGCTGGCCGGTGTCGACCGTCGTGGTCGCGGTTCCCGATGCTTTCGCGTACAAAGAGATCGTGGAATGCTTCACCACGGCGCTCAAGGTGCTCTCTCAGCTGCTCGAAGACCCCGAATTGGTCGCGGGGGCTGGCTGCACGGAGATCCATCTTGCTGCATGGCTGCAGCTTCAAGCCGCCAACTTGGTGCCCGATGAGCGAACGAGAGTGTCGTCGACGAACACGAACAGAGACGCTTTGAAGGCTCAAGCACGGACTCTACGACAGCTACGAACGTGTGTGAGGACGTTCGCGAGTCTCCTGAGGAGAGCCGTCGGTATTTTGTGTCAAGAACAGCTTCCGGTTGCATCGGGGACACTGGGTCTCTGTGATGTGAGCTCGGGGCGGCTCCTCGAGCAGCTCGACAGCAAGAACCGTCCCCGTCTTGGTTGGGAGTATGCGCTTCACGCTACAAGTGGTGAACGCGCGCTATTCGGATGGGACGCCGAGTCTGATGAAGTGAACGAGGTGCTGAGGTACGAGTGGCGCGACCACGAGAAGGTCGTGACCAAGGCCGTGGTGCTGGACTCGCTGCAGTGCAAGCGAGAAGCCATCGTGTACGCTGTCGAGTGTGCGTTGGTGATGATGTGCATCGGCTCCGTCGTCAAGGTGCAATGAAAGTCGATGCGGCTTCTTCTACGACCGACCGTTTAGGAGTACAACACCCTGAACAACTGCATTCATCGCGTCCTGCTCAGAGTCTTCTTCGCTTTCTCTCTAACAGAACTGCTGGACAGCGTCGTAGCCTGACAGGTCGCCGCACGCGAGGAACGGAACGAGCAGCGGGTCGTGCGCTTCGCCCTCTAGCAGTCCGTAGTTGGGCAGAAGGTACGACGTCATGACCGGCGTGTAGCCTTCGGGCAGTCGGAAGCCCTGGCAGACGACGAACGCTTCGTTGCTCTGCGCGCGGCTGCTCTTGGGTTTGGAGCACGTCACGTTCTCGAAGAAGACGCTCAGCTGCGACGCCAGCAGCTCGTACTGCTGGCAGCGGAAGATCTTGGCCACGAACGCACCGCCGTCGGCGAGCACGTGGGTCGTGATGTTGAGCGCCGCCGCCAGCAGCTCGGCCTGGACGAACTCGTCAATGTCGTGCACGCCCGTCACGTCCGGCGCGCCGTCGCACACGACGACCTGCGCCTTCTGGCCCTGGAAGTACGAGATGATCTGCTCGGCCGTGCGCTTGGACGTGATGTCGCCCTGGATCAGCTGCACGCCCGGGATCGGCGCCATCTCCTGCAGGTCCACCGAGACCACGCGCACCGCCTCAGCTCCTTCTCCGCCTTGGTGCGATCCAAGAGCAACAGCAGACGCGTCCGCCGGCGACGCGTACAGCTTGCGGCTCAGCACTTGGCTCCAGCTGCCGGGCGCTGCGCACAGGTCGACCGCTCGCTCGACATCTACGACACGGAACAATGACTTGTGGGTATGGTGACTGGTGTAGCTTGTTGGTGTAGGAGTGAACCAAGTGGTTGGCACCTTTGAGGAACGCGAACTGCTCGTCCAGCTGCAGGAGCTTGAACGCCGAGCGCGCGCGGAAGCCGACCTCCTTGGCCTTGCGGTAGTAAATGTCCTGTCACTCGTCGAATACGGCAAACCAGCGAGCGAGACAGACATGAGCGGAAAGCTAAGAGAGTGGAGAAGAGCGTAGACCCTGTGGATGTAGACAGCGATAGATGGGACGCGCAGGAGAAGGCGGTCAACGCACCCGGTTCGCTTCGGTCGACTTGGTCATTTTGGTTTTGCGCGCTTTTTGGCGATGCCCCCAACCAATGCAGCCAACAATTTTACCGTGACGTTCTCAACAGTAGACTATTGATTTAGACTACGATTTAATACCCTGTAGATTCGAATTAGACCCTGCCATCGCTTAAACGGACCATGTCAGGATCGTTTCGGTAGTCGCGGACCTGCTCACGCGACGGTGACGGTGATGATCTGTCGGCGAGCAACGAACGAATGAGTTGCGAGGCTTAAACACTTGATAAGCACACAAACACAACCAGTGACAGCGTCTTGACTCACCGGTGACGTCCACGACGTGCGGCCCTTGACGGTGCGGCCATTGCTGGTGACGCTCCACTGGTCGTTGGTGCGCGCGTTCACAATGTGCGTCTGCGGCTTGACGTTGGGCACCGGCGCGTTTGAGCCCGTGCCCTGCGTCGCCCAATCCTGGTCCACTTTGGTCGTGGCCTGCACGTAGTACACGCCCGTCGTGTTGAACGTGAAGCTCTCGGAGAAGATACCTTTGTTGTTGGTCTTAGTCGTCGTTTGGAGGTCGGCGTGGTACCACCTCGTTACGCCCGACTGTTCCGTTGTCCTCGACGGAGACGACAGGTCTGGCTGCTTCGACACAATCAACTGCGTGCTGTCAACGGTGACGCTGCCAGCGACTTCCCAGGTGAACGTTAAGGCCTTACCAACCGACGCCGTCGTCGGGTTCACCTTCCACACGACGTACGGCTGCACCAGGTCGATGTACAGCAGCGAAATGCGAACGTTGCGAGGCACGTGCCCGATCGTCTGCGTGGACGGCAGGTAGTCGCTCAGAGCCGAGTCAGACAGCGTGGCGTTGTCGCCTAGACTCGCCTCCGTGGGCTTCTTGCTGGTACTCGTCTCGATCAAGATGTTGAACGCGCGGTGGGTCGCGTTGCTGTACGAGGACTTGGCGGCCGCGTAGCCTCCGTACGTGCTCGGGTTGCACGTCCCAATGGGTTTTGGGCTCGTGTACGTGTTCTCCCAGGATGCAGCGTACGCCCAGTCCTCCATGCCGCCGTCCACAGCGTACACGATGTCGCTCATGCGTCCGTCGGGGTAGTAAGTGCTGTCTTCTTGGAACTTGCCTCCAAAGCGAGACATGATGCGTCCAAGGCACCACTGGCCGTGGTCGTCGGGACTGACCTCACTGCCTTCGCCGCTGCTAGTGAGCGCGTGGTTGGTCGACCCCCACTCGTATGAGACCGCGCGAGTGCCTCCATGGAAGGTAATCGAGAGCTGGAACAAGTGGTCGCGCCACACCTCATTGACCGCACGCGCCACCATCGTCTGGAAGCACGTCGAGCCCTTGCCGTAGTTGAAGTCGCGGTTCGGGTCGTAGCCGCGCTCCTCCCGAGTGTTCTGGTCGTAGCCGTACGCGTTCGTCGTCGGCATGATCACAATGGTGCGCGTCTGCACCAGCCGCTTGAGCCAAGCGTTCCCATCCGCCCTACTCGCGTGGTCGAGCAACAGCTCTGCGAGAGCGACGACCGTCTGCGGTCCGACGCGCTCATCACCGTGAAGCGCCCCGCTGAAGAAAATCTCGGGACGACCAGGGTCCGGAAGGCTCGTCTCGTCGGTGATCTTGATGACATAGTGCTGGCACGCCGTCTTGACGCCGTTGCGCGTGCACTGTAGCTCGCTCCGCGACGGAAGTCCGTACTTGTCCTGCACCGTGAACACCTCGGTGAACTGCGGGTACTTGCTCTCCAACTGGAGAATGTAGTCGACGATCTCGCTGTACGTCCGGTACTTGTACCTCATGGTAGTGGCCGAAGCGAGAGCGACCAGCGCGCTCCACGCGAAGACAACGAGGCCGAACCGCATACTGTTGTCAAGGCGACTGGAACGGAAGCGAGCAGATTGGAGAATGAGCGCGTCCGAGTTTAGAACAACCGGTGCAAGAGCTATCCGTGGGTCAATAGCTCGCTCGGAAGGCACCGGTGCACTGCACAGCATTCACGGTCTGCCAGCTTGGTTCAGTCATGAAAGAACGTGGGATTGCACATTCTGGACGATGCTCCTTTTGCTGTACGATGCTCTTCCGATGGTCATCCGAACGGCGACCAGCGCTGTCTGAGAACGAACGAGTACGGGATCTGATTACAACTTCCACAAAGGCGAGGCCTCACCATCCAGAGAATGCACACCGCGTGGAAAGTGAAGGCGCGTATCACCACACGTGCAAGGAAATTGCATTATAATGCACGTCATCCTCATCTTCCTATGCGATAAAGTTGAAGCGCCTTCCAGTTTGATGAGCGATCCGTCCCATTCATTCCGATGTTGGGTAATCTCGGCAAAAGTGTAACTCCATCTGATTACACAGCGTAAGCGTAGCGTACTCATGTCGGGGTACACGTACCATGACGGATCGCAAAATTGATAACGGGGTTTCCTTTTTGACAGAGTGATTGTCACTTCAACTTGCCCTTTCGCCTTATTTCTCCCTCACCCGTCCTTTCTCGGGGAGAACGCGCTTTATCCTCCTCATTTCCGCATTTTCCCGATAGTGAACGCAAGGTAAAAAGCAAACCGATAGGCGACGATGGAGGCGCGAGCATGGCCTGGCGCGATGACGGCCGGGAGTAGTGGCGGCGGGCGCGTGGGCGGGTCGACGCGGCAGCTGGCGCACCTGGAGAACATCCTGCAGGAGCTGACGCGGCACGAGGCGCGGACGACGACCGAGAGCGTCGAGCGCACGTCCGTGCTGACCCAGCAAAGGCTGCTGAAAGACCAGCTTCTCAAAGGTGAGCGCTGCCGTGATGTTCAGGCTGAGAGAGCGGTATCTGACTGTATGTTGGTGTGAGAATCAGCACAAGAGGAGCTGGCGGCGGCGCAAGCGAGCAAGGCGAGTCTGTGCGAAGAGGTCGGCGCGCTGCAGCAGGCGTCGGAGCGCCAGAAGAAGGAGATTGAGCAGTACAAGACGGAGGTGGTCGCGGCGCGCGAGGCTCAAGACGCGCTGGTGCGGAAGGTTGCCGAGCTGGAGGAGGCGACGCGAACAATGAAACGGCAATACATCAGGTCAGCCCGCACCGTTGAATCTCTGCTAAAGGTTTGTTTTCGCTCACTCTGTGGAATGTGTGTAGGTCGCTTGACTGCCGAATGAAGACAGCCGCACAGCTTCTGTCCAAGATTCAACTCGGAAGCGCGTCGACGGCAGATCAAGGTACTTTTTCTCCTTTGGGTGAGGTGTTTTAGCATCTCGATCTTATGTCGTGATGGAACATGCGATCGCAGCGGCCAATGTGGCTTTAGAGCTCTCGGCGAAGTGCGGTGAGTGGGTCGACTCGGACGCGAACAAGAGGAAGCGACGTCACATCGAAGATGACGAAGAAAGCAAGTCCGAAGATAGCCCGAAGGTGAGCACAGCAAATTAATGGTCTGCACCAAGCTGTTTGTAAGATTTCTCATAGGAAAATCTATCGTGGATGACTTCTAGCAGGCTGCCAAGGCGTTGTCGCCCTCACGGAGTGGAAATAAGGATTCACCAGCGTTGATCGAGCTCCCCGCAGCGGGTATCATTGTCAATCACAATCTTGCGTTTTCCTTTCATGCGCACTCACATATTTTGTATGTGTATTCCCAGAATCGCGCGACACCACAGATGCCTCCGAATGCGAAGAATGTGCTCGAATTAAGACAACGCACTACGAAGAAATGGCCAATCTCCAAACGAAGCTTGATGGACTTGAAATAGCGCACTCGACACTTCAAGGTGAGCAGCTGGAGAATGCTTGTACTCACCCGGCAGGCGATGACTGAGCACACTAACACTTGCGCTTTGATTCTAGGAAAATACGAGAAGCTGGCTGAAGCACATTTGCAAGCCCAGTCGGCAAACGAAGCAGAGACCGCGCTGCTCCAAGACCGAAACACTGAAATTGAACTTCTCAAGCAGCAATTGGCTGTTCTGTCGGAGAAAGCTGAAGTCACAGCCTCTTTGACCACCGACGCGGGAACTGGGCAAGCGATGCTGGAGCTGGAGAGTCAAGTGAAGCTCCTCGAGGTACGATACATGCATTGCATGGCTTCACTGTCTGTTGTGTCTAACAATGTTGTGAATGCACTTTCGCAGGACAACTTGAACCAAATGAACAGTTACGCTGACCAACTGGAGCTGGTCATCAGTCAGTGCCCTTCGTGCACCATCAAGCTGCAAAACGAGAGCACGCAGGACTCGGTTGTCAAGAACCCTTGACAACGTCCCCGCCAGTATCTCGCAATCCTCTCCACTATATGTTTTTTCCTTTCTCAATGACATGTCTTGGCATCGATCTGTCGTGTTTGTCCAATGTAACCTTCTAGAGAAGCGGCGCGCGGCTGTGCACAAGCTGGTGGAACTTGGTGCCCTCCTGACTGAGCTCCTCGAACGTGCCCGTCTCGGCAATCATACCCTCCTCGAGCAGAATGATGCGGCTGGCGTGCTTGATCGTGTTGATGCGGTGCGCAATAATGAAAACGGTGTGCTTCTGAGCCGCCGACTCGACCGCACGGCGGATGAGGTCTTCGCTGCGCCCGTCGAGAGAGCTCGTCGCCTCGTCAAACAGCAAGATTTGCGTGCGCTTGTACAACGCACGCGCGATCGCAAGACGCTGCTTCTGGCCGCCAGAGAGCTCGAAGCCCTTCTCGCCGACGAACGTCTCGTACTGGTTCGGCAGGCCCTCGATAAACTCGTGCGCATGCGCCTCCTTGGCAGCCGCAAGCATCCGCGCTTCGTCACGCTCCTGCGATCCGTACATGATGTTCTCGGCAACGGACGCTGCGAACAGCGAAGGCTCCTGGTTTACGACACCAATCTGCTGGCGCAGCCACGAAGTGTTGAGCTCGCGCGTGTCAACACCGTCAAGCGTCACAGAGCCGCTCGTGGGCGTCAGGATCTTCGTCAGCAGCGACGCGATCGTCGACTTGCCCGCACCACTGCGGCCAACGACCGCGACAACCTCGCCAGGGTGGATCTCCATCTCAAGTCCATCAAGCACGAGCGTGTCGGGACGCGACGGGTACGCGAAGCTCACCTTGTTGAAGCGGATGTGGCCCTCGACGCGGGCAAGCTTGCGCTCGCCATCAGCGGGCTTCGGGAGCGACAGCAGCTCAAAGAGCGCCTCGGACGACGCGCGCGTCTTCTTGAGCTCACCGACCCAGGACGAGAGCCCGGAGAAGCCGAGACCCATGAAGCCGCTGTAAAGAGCGAACGACGTGAGCGAGCCCATCGTGAGCTCGTTCGACCCGATCAGCGATCCACCGAAGTACAGCACCGAGAAGAGCGAGCAGTTGATGGAGAACGATAGGCCACCCATGAACATTCCGCGCGCAACCTTGGCTCGGCGCGCGTTTGACAGGATGCGCTTGTTGATGGCCGCGAACTGCTCGTGCTCGTGCGGCTCAGCCGCGAAAAGCTTGACGGTGTAAATATTGTTGAGCCGCTCCTCCACGACGCCAGTCATGCCCGCGACCGTGTCCTGGTGCTTGCGCGCGAGCCGACCCGAGAACTTGCTGAAGATCATCGCTCCTGACCCGACGAGCGGCAGCATTCCCAGCGACACGAGCGTCAGCTTGGGCGAGATGGTGAGCAGCATACAGGACGCGCCGAGCGCCGAGTTCATCGACCGGTAGCCGTTCGCGAGCACATCGACCACGGCATTGGCCGTCTGCTGGCAGTCGCTGCCGATGCGGCTCACCAGCTCCCCGACCTTGCGAGAGTGGTAGAAGCCGACGTCCTGCTCAAGCAGCGCGCGGTACAGACGCGTGCGCAGCTTGGCCGCGATGCGCTCGGCGACCATGCCGAGCGAGTAGGTGCGCACGAACGAGCCCGTCGCACCGGCGAGGAACGTGGCAAGCACGATGACCACGAAGCCCTTGCGCGAGAGACCTCCCGGCGGAGCCTTGCCGGCAGCCACGTCGATGGCTTTGCCCATGATGCGCGGGAAGATGAGGTTCGTGGCGGACGCGACCGTCATGCCCGCGACACCCACGGACAGCGACAACTTCTCGTCACGCGTGAGCGCCAGGATCCACGCGATCGTCGACTCGGAGAGCTCGGGTAGGTCCGTCTTCTTCTTCTTGTCGCTGTCTTTGGTTGCGTCCGAGACGGCCCCGGCCCCGTCACCGGCGGGCGCGTCCATCTTCTGCAGCAGGTACGACCTCGGCGGCAGCATGGCGATCGCACGTGCAGCCGCCCTACGTTAAGAGGTTCGCCAACAACTCACAACCTCCTCTCGTCTTCTAATGAAGCAGGGAGTCACCCACGCGCTCGCGTATCAGCAGAGCTCGGCGCAAAGACAAGAACGCGGATGAGGGGAGCGCGTCCTGCCGAATTTCGAAGAGCTCCCTCTGATTCCAGATGATGGCGAGCAGGGCTTTGATGAAGGCCGAGGATTATGTCAGGCGGTTCAACTTGCGGCCACGGCGTGCGGTTTACGTTCTCCCGGACCGCGGTTACAGGTGGGTGATGCGGTTCACTTCGACGCATTTCTGCAGGCACCGCCCCATTCGTTTCCACAGGGCAAACATTCAGACAGGTCGGTGCTGTGGTGGGCGATTTCACGGCACATTCCAGCCCCAAGTGTCGGGATCGTCGTCATGGTGTTGCCGGCGATGCTGACAGCCATTCGCGCACACGCCGGCCGCGCTGCGGGCGTTCTGTCGGCTCAGCGCCGCTTTATCTCTTCGTCCGCGCCCGTCCTCGCGGCTGCCGATGACCAGCGAAAGCCTCGAGCGCGTCGTGTTCCAGCGGCAAATGCAGCAACACCGCCGCGCAGGAAACCCGTGGCGCGCGAGTCGCCAGCGGCGACGACAGCGAATGCGGCGGCTAATCTAGCGACGGGGAATTTTCCGATCTCTCAAGTCAATGCGTCGGCCAAGAAGCCTGTGACAACCAGGGAGAAAGCGAAGACCGCGACGCAGCTGGAGACGCTGATGGGCAAGGCGCGATCCGCTAGGGGGAAGGGCCCTTCCGGTCAGTTTGACCCGGATATGGAGTTTCTCCGCCAGGCAGCGCGCGTTCTGCAAGGATGCAAGGCGCGCGACCAACTGATCGCTGCGCTGCCGTTGTGCAGGATCGTTGGCCAGGCCAAGACGCACGTGCACGGCTCGGCGACGATGGAATGCATCCGTGTGTACCACCGCCTGGGCAAGAACGAAGAAGTAATGGCGCTCGTCGACAAGCTGTTGGCGCACGACTTCTTCTTGACGGCGTCTGTGCTCGCGAGCGCTATCCAGGCTGCCGCGGCGCTCGGACGGATTGACAAGGGCTTCAAGGTGTACGACACCGCTGTCGAGCGCGGCACGATCCCCAATCTCGGAGTGTACTCGGCTCTTCTCGGACTCTGCGGCACTGCTGGTGACACGGTGCGTGTCAAGCTGCTGATCCGCCAGATGAAGAGCGAGGGTATGGTGATGAATAACATCACGTACCACAGCCTCATGAGCGCGTACTCGAGCGCCGGCCATGTATCCAAGGCGCTGGAGCTGTTTGAAGACATGAAGCGAGACGGACTGCATGCTGACGAACACACGTACGCGATTCTCATGGACGCATACGCGGTTGCCGGGGACTTTGAAAGCGCGCAGAAGCTCATGAACCAGCTGAAGGCCTCACCAGACCTGGCGCCAAACCTCGTGCACTACAACGTGCTGCTCAAGGCGTGTGGCAAGGTGAGCAACCTCACGACCGCGTTCCAGCTGTACGAAGAGATGAAGGAGCGCAAGATCCAGCCTGACTTGATCACGTACATCACCATGATGCACGCCGTGTTCCACGGTGAGCTGGGTGAGATCGATACGAAGAAGGTCAAGGCCGCATTGATCGGCGTCGGCGCCATGGGCGCGGCGTTCGTGCCGTTCATCAACTTCCAAGAGTACATGCTGACGACGCTGTTTTGCGGCAGCCTTGTCGGCTCCATGGGTCTGGCGGCGTACATGAATCCCGACGGGGTCATGCGCGCGCTCTACCCCAACTCGGACGAGGCGAAGGACGACTCGGTTATTGAGGCGTTCTTCCGACGGCTGCGAGAGGAAGACCACTGCGGTCGGTCAATGTACCTATGGCGCGAGATGCTCAAGTACAACATCCCGGCCGACCCACGCGTGTATGACGTGCTCGTCCGGACCTGCGTCAAGAAGCGCCACCCGGAACTGGGATACGAGGCCGTGTTCGAAGAGAAGCTGCCGCTCACGGATGCTGACGGGAAGTTTGTCTTGCCGCTCAGCACGACGGTGCAGTTCCTGCACTCTCTCCTGGCGCAGCGACGTCTCAACATGGCCGACACTCTGTTCGACGCGGCCTGGAAGCACGGCGCGTTCGCGCCCATATTCCCGGAGTCGGGTGAGCGCTTCGTGTACGACCTGCGCACGTTCCTCAACGTTCAGGTGCGCAGCTACACGATCTCCAAGGTGCTGGACCGGCTGCGCGCCAAGAAGAAGGACGTCGGCGACGCGTACAAGGTGCCGGACGTGGAGTTCTTGGTGCAGCATGGCTACGACCTGCTGGACCAGATCGACAAGGACGACGCAAACGCACGCGCGCTCTTCTCCATGGATGATATGACGCGCGAGATGAGCGGTCCCGGGCAGTACTTCTTCCGGATTGCAGTGTCTGGCGAGCGCCTCGCGAATTTCTTCGCGACCACGACGGCGTCGACGAGCCGCGACAAGAAGCTATGAAGGGAGACAACGGCGATGGCAAGTTAGAACAGAAGGAATGAGCAGCAGAAGCAAGTTTGCCGGCGAACGACGATCTCTATCGAGACGAGTGCTCCTGGTTGCGCGTACGTGTGTTGTTTATGATGCGGCGGATGTGTCTATGACTTGTGGTGCTTGCAGGTTATGAGCGTGCTCGACACCCTCGGCAATACTCCTGCAACTCAAGCCAACGGCAGTGAGTACCGGTATCGAATTCAAGTTCGCCGCGTCCACGAAGCCCCTTCCCAGATCATAGCAACGGCAGTTTGGGTCTGCGTTCACTCCCCAATTTGCCGCGTCGAAGCCAAGAAGAAGCCACCCAGAGACACGGAGATGGGCGGCGGTGGTGGCAGCATCAGCCCAGGAGTTGGGAAGCGCCCTGCCTGCGTGCAGCCGGAAGCTCTCGGGTCCGCAATGAATAAGCGCAAGGACCAGAGCGACGGTGTCAGCATGCCAGGGTCTGTTCGGTCGCCAATCAACCTCATATCGCTGCAGCCAGACACTCCAGTCCCTGGCGCTGACGTTGAGCTGGCGAGGTGGTAATTTCGTGTAGCTGTGAAGAGCATGGCGTTCGGGATTCCGCAACTCATGTCGTCATGGAAAGCTGATTTCTGGAGGGCGTTGAACGTTCGAGCGGCACCCACGACGTCTGCGCTGCTAGAGTACGCGGCGTTGGCGCTTGCCGCATGGACCAAGGTGGACGAAGCCGCCGGAATTGGAGATGGAAGCCGCGGGAACCTGGGATCGCGTCACCTTGGCGCAATTGAAGTCGTCGTGGACGTCGCAGCGCTCCACCCTCCGCATGACGATGACGTACGAGCTGTGGCAGTTGTGGGCATTGTACTGGTGGGATTGACATTTCGGTTTTGAATAATCTATGGACTGTTGGACTACAGCGTGCCCGACTTCAGCATAAGCTCGACGCGCTGGACCGCCAGCTTGTGCTGCTGAACGCTGTGATGGACTTTGCGGTGGCCCGTGGACGCATCCGCGATATCAAAGCAGCGTACAAGGCGCTGCTGAGCCAGGTGGAGTCCGTAGGCATCAGCGGACAAGGGACGCAGCATGACAACGGATCCAAGATAACCGACAAGCTCGCAGCGATGGCGCGACGGGTTGATGAGCGAGAGAAGGCAAGCAACGCGAGTCTGACGCGCGCCAAGGAAGAGTTTGATACTGCTCAGTAAGTGTCCGTCAAGTAGGTAACCGCGACGGGATCTCTCGTACGGGAGCGTGCCGATGCCGTTGAAAGCGAGCTCGAGGTGTCCGAAGAGTATGCAAGAGCGATTGCCCGCATTTATGCGCGGCACTCTCGAGCGGATGCGGTTGCTGTCGAGAAGCAACGGGCACTAGAGGCGTCGAAGACGGACCTTCAACGATGCGAACTCGCATTGCACGCAGCGGAAGAGGCAAACGCATTCGACTTGGTAACGAGCGCGCTGCTGTCGAACGTGAAGCGGCAGTGGAGCCAGCGGAACCTGGTCAGTGCTATTGATTTGTTGTTGGAGCTATCGTCGAACTCTAACCAGCATGAACATGCCCCGATGCAGGCAACGCTTGACCTGGCGAGCTCATTCGTGCGCAAGAACTACCCGGCACTGGGTGACGCTTCGCACACGCTCTTCGTAAGGGCTGCGCGCTGTACCACGAGGCTGGCGCAGCAGTCTCGCGCCTTGAAGAAGAGCGTTCGCGCTTCACGGCGCTCAACGCGCTCAAGGCACTTTCGGAGGAGGCTCTAACGTACCAGCGCCACAAAGACCAAGAGGTCGAGCGCTGCAAGCACGATTGCGACATGTTTTACCAGTCGATGGAGACGGAAGCGCGGGAGCAGCGGGAGCTATGGGACCGGAGCCAAGTGCTCCCAGCCGAGAGATGCCGCGTCGTGGCGCTGCAGTACAAGAAGCTCTATCAGCGCAGCGACGACGAGATGGTCAAGGAGGTAAAGCCGATCCGATGCTGCATTTGGTGGCGTACGGGGTGGAAAGGTTGCTGCGAGTCGATTGACGTCTTCGTGTGCGTGCTTCAGTGGTTGCAGGACCTGGTCCAAGACGTCGAGCGCAAGTGGCAGAAGGAGGAGGAGGAGAAAGAGCAAGAAGCGACGCTGCCGGTGCCGACCGCGACGGAGGCTGGCGATGCGACTTGCTCGATCATGTAGTGTCTCGCGTGCATGTTGATGGACGAGCTGAGTACGACCGTGAGTTGCGTCAGGTTGTTGATGGAATCCCACAGCCACGTTGTTGACATGCAGTTCGGTCGATTATCTCATCAACTTCACGTCACGGGCTGTCGGACCTACCGTTGAGCTTCGGTCGACATCCGCGGTCAACACCGCCAGCGCTGGTAGGTCCCGCAGCGGTCGCCCCGCCGTCTTTGAGTGCGACAGCGGTCGTTCTCTGTCGACGACCGGATGCGTCATCGTCTCCGTCGTTAGGAGCCCGCGAAACGCGCTGGTTTCTTCCTCCAGCGACGCGAGGAGACCTATGAGACGCGCGCGCAGCGGTCGAACCGAGTCGGCCGATGTTCCGCAACGCGTGGGTACCTCCGCGGGTTTAAGTTTAGTTGGACTGCCGCCGCTCCACCAGCTTTGGATCCTCAAACCTGCTCCGACTAGGGCGCCGTTCTCGCCAGGTTCTAGGTGCAGCTTGTGCTGCCGACGCCATGGCGGGCTGCTCAGCTCGTCGGCAGTGAACGGGCGAGCTATTGGCTCTCTCTGGCAGCTCCTTGCCGCGCTAAATTCGTACGCGGCCTCGCGCTCGGATTCGTCTCGCGCATCGGGCGTTGAGGGTGGCCTTTGACGAACTTGCGCTCGAAGATCGGTGACCTCGCGCTGCGTGGCAGACAGCAAGGTTCGACACGCTACGTTGCGTGGCAAGTGTCGTTCTCTTGTGAGCATCACAATGCACTTCACAACGTAGAACCAATGGCGGGCATGGCTCTCTTACCTTCGTGCTGGTTGAGTGCGGCTGTGAATTCTGCTTGCAAGCGCTCGAGCCGCGACTCCGCTAAGTCCAAGCGGCGTCGAAGGATCTCCGTCTCCGCCGAGTCGCCCTCCTCTTGTCGGAGCAGGGCTGCATTCAAACGGCTGACTTCGGAGCGTAGGCTCCTGTTCGCCGCGTCCAGTTCCTCGTTCTCGCGTGCTAGACGGCCGACGTGGGCTTGCAACTCGACGATCTGTTGGTCATGAAGATCGTCGATGCAATTGGCGCCTGCTGGAGTGCATATACCAAGCTGTGGATCGACATTGAGACTGGTCGACAGTGCAAGTTCCGCTAACGCCTTGCGCAGAGATCGCATCTCAGCTTGGATAACGTCGTCCGCAATGTCGTCCGCAACGGAACTAACGGGCGAGATCGCGTCATGGCGTTCGAGGTCACTCGAATCGCTCGGGTCAGTCTCCGGAAGAAGGTTCGCGGTCAGTTGCCGGTGCATTGAAGGCGCCTCCGACTCGCACTTGCCGTCTCCGACAGCTTCGCAGTTGCAACGGTAGGTGGTGTCTCGCATTGCCATCGACTCGATTTCTGAGACCAACACCACGTTGTTGGATTGTTCGAGCTGTCGCCGTCGGCAAGCCGAGCACCTCGCTGCCTCCAGCTCGCGGATGTAGCAGCCAAGGCTTTCGCTGCAAAGGTTTGGCCACCAATGTCAGAACTTGCCAAACGATAGCATCAGGTCAGTTCAACATGAACTTACACTTTGTCGCGCAGCGTCTGCAACAGTCGCTGGCTCTCGCGGTGGCTTCCAGACGTCCCCGAGTCCTCCGCAAGCACGTTGACATGGGGCGAGTTGTTGACGCATTTGGCTCGTGCCCCGAAGCGTAGCGTCGACAGCGTCTCGTCCACATGGGCAACATTACTCGAGCACGTGAGCAGCAGGTGGGTCTTGGCATTCCCGCCCAGCGACGTCTGCAGCAGTCGCGTGAGCACGCTGTCGCGATACGGCACGTGCCGCGACTTTCCGTCGGCGAGAGCGTTTATGACGTTCCCTAGCGCCGAGAGCGACTGGAATTAGCGTCCAAGGTTAGAACTCTCCCTTCAAGTGCGCTTGTGATGCCGTTGTTGCTCACCTTGTTAATGTGCTTGGCCTCGTCCAGTCGAACGCCGCTCGCTGCGATCTTCATCGCACGCTCCGAGCCTGCCAAGTCGACGATAGACAAGGTGCTGCTACTACTGAGACCCGATTCACTGTCGGCTGCTACGGTCGATCTTCGCTTTGTGAACGAGAGCAGCAGCACCGCGTGACTGCGACTCGAGTCGGCGTTCATGGCCGTGCACCCTGTTGCTCGCTGCGCTGTCCCACGCACGAGCATCGTCATGCCTGTTGCAACGCTGTCGATACAAATTGAGCCAGCGCCTTCAATCCACACGCCACGACTCTTGTCTTCGCGCAGTCGCAGGCGCTTGCTGTTGAGCGGAAGCAGCAGGTCGCGCAGCTTCTCCTGGTACATCTCGACGAAACTGGCCGTCAGTGCGACTTCAAATTCTCCGCTCGTCGAAATCGCGAGCATCCGCGCTAGCAGCAGCTCGAGTGAGCGCGGGATGAGGCCGCGCGTTTCCGGAGTCGCGCCGCCGACCGTCGTGTGCGTCTTCCCGCTGCCGGTCTGGCCGTATGCGAGGATGGTGCAGTTGTAGCCTGCGAGCACGTCCTCCACGAACGGCACGCCGATGGAATCAAACACTTGCTCTTGAGTCGCGGTCGGTGGAAACACAGTGTCGAGGTATGCGTAGCTGGTGATGGCTCCACCATTGTTGGATGAAGACGTGGACGTTCCGATTGTCGGCGTCGAAGTACTCACCGCTCCAGCAGTAGAGGCGCTGCAGCCATGTGCTACAATGATTGAGCCCGCGTCCATCCCGACGCGCACGGCTGCTTCCTCTGGCTCAAGCCCTGCGTCGTGGACTCGACAGCTCACAAGCACGCCGTGACTCACCATGGCACGGTCTGCATCCGCGTCTTGAAGTCGCAACACCGGAAGCCGAACTGTTCCTTGGTACTGTAAGCGCCTGGTAAACGGACAAGTGCACATCAGCTCCGGGCGGTATTTTTAGCTGGGACAAGGGCGGCTGGACTGAAAGCGAGCGGCGTGATGTTCACCGCGAAGTCTGATGCTGGCTGCTTCAACTCGAGTGCACGTCAGTATCGTCATGAACTTCACGGTACACCATGCGCAGGCGAACAGCGCTAAAAACAAATGCATTATAAAAGAAACAGAGATGCACGAGGCAGGCAGGCACAAGTGCCTCGCCTCCAATCAACACCATCGTTCATACTCCATACGCACCAGCCCGGCCGGTCGCACGTGCTGTTGTCCTCGTACTCGGTCACAGGTTTGCTCAGATCGTCAGCGTGCTTGAGCTGGCGTTGTCGAAGCGAAGGCTCAGCTGCTTCTTCTTCAGGAAGTCGATCACGTTTAGCAGCTGCGGGTCGCGCGTGTCATTGGCCGCACCCGCATTCGCACCACTGTTGCCCGTGCGCTCCAGGTACCGGATCACATCACGGAACGCCTTGAGCTGCTCCTTGGCCGTCAGGGGCGGCACACCACCTTGCTGCGCGTGGTGCGCATCGCCGCCGTGGTTGAGGTGGCCAATGCCACCGCGAGCGTCCACGACGCCGACCATGTCATTAGGGAGCCGGAACTCTTCCTCGTTCTCCTGAGGGTCCTCAATCATGTCTTCGTTGAGACGCTTGTGGATGTCGTTCTCCCACCGCGAGTTCACGAGCACCTTCGTGTTGACGACGCCGCTCAGCTGCAGACAGTAGAGCAGACCCCACAGCTCCTCCTCGACGTTCTTGTCGTCGCCGCTGTCCATGCTCGGGTCGAACGGGAACGGCGCCGAGATGCCGAGCGGCTTCCAAGCGTTCACAATGACTTCTTTCGACGTCTGCTGCCAGGCCTCGGTAATCCATCGCATGGCCTGCAGCTGGGTGACGCGGTAGATGTCCGACAGCCCGTCCTCAAGATGGTCAATCGCGAGCGTCAAGTGCTTCAGACGGTACTTGCCCTTGAAAGCCGCGAGGATGCCACCACGCATGGGCTGCACCTTCATGCCGAGGTGCGGCGCGAACATAATGACGCGCACGTTCGAAAGCGTCACGCAACCAAGCACATGCGATGGCGCATTGTCCATAAGCAGCACCACATTGCGGTGCGCGCTCGCCATGCGTGCGTTGAAGTCGCGCAGCCACTGCTGGAAGATGAAGACCGTCATACGTGATTTCGAGCTGCACACGTAGTGGTAGCCAAGCTGGGAGATGGACGCGTTCTTGATCGACTTGGGCGGCAGCACGTTGCCGATAATGTACGGCTCCATCAGGTCCGACGCGTCAGCGTTCACGGCAAGCAGCACGGTGAGTCGAGCCTCGTCAGCAAGGAGAGCCTGCGCATCATCACCCTGCACGAGCTTGTTCGGGGACGCGCGGAAGAACAATCCCGTCTCATCGACCGTGTACACGTCACTCGGGACATACTCGCGGAGCACGTCCTGGATCTGTTCGAGCGTCAGATCCATCGACACGGGTGGCAGCATGTAATTGGGCTCCACCGAAAGTCCGTTCGGTAAAACCATGCTGCCGTTTCCGTCCATGAGCGAGTAACCTGCGCCGGCACTCGCGGCCACGGTATCCTTCGGCGCGCCACCAGCGGCAGCTGCGGCGGCGGCTGCAGCAGCTGCAGCAGCTGCAGCCTTCTCGTTCGCGAGGTTGGCAGAGCGCTTCATGAGGCCGTGGCGCGCCTTGAAGGAGGCTAGCCAGCCGTTCGAAAAGCCGAGTTTGCCGTCGAGACCCATCTGCTTGGCGAGCTCGCGGCCCTTGGTCTTGATCATGTCGCCCGTGATGTTGCCCTTGTTCTGGCGCTCCATGACCCAGTTGGCCAGCACCTGGTCAAAGTGCGCGTGCTTGGTGGGACGAATAGTCTTGCGGTCCAGACCGAGCACACCGCCGACGTTGTCTTTGAACAGGTGCTCGTGCTTGAGGATGTTGGACATGGTGGGCTGCGTTGGCGCCTTCTTGAGGTTGAACTCGAGCTTGGCCCAGCGGCACAGGTCCTTCTGCGTGATCTTGGGTGTCGACCGGTGCTTCTCGCAAATGCGGCGCTTCTGCTCGACCGTCAGGTTCCCGCTGCCGTCGCCGCGGCGCTTGCGCGTCGGCTTGGGCGGCGTGGGGACGGCGCCACCAGCGGCAGCAGCCGCGGCCGCAACCGCAGCGGCGGCGGCCTCTGCGCTCGAAGGAGACGGGGCCATGCCCGCAGACTGAAAACCCGTGAGACTGCCGGAGCCTCCAGGGGAGAGGATGCCGCCGGTGGACGCGCCCATGGCGCCGAGCTGCGAGAGGTTCATGGGGACGGAGGTCGGGGTGGAGGCAGCGCCGGAAGTGGCCATCGCGGTCGGTCGGTCGGTCGACTTGAAGGGTGGTTCGCAGTATAAGTTTGCGACCAAGCACTAACTTTGGCGATTTATCAAGTTTTTGATACTGAGCGCAAGTGAAAGCCCCCTGCGCAGAGGGGGGATGCGGAGAGAGGGGAGCGGGCGGGGAAAAATAAGGAGAAAGTGCGCGGCGGGGGAGGGGAGACGTGCGGGTAAATATTATGAAATGAGTATGGACGCAGTCCAGACGGAGTGGTGTGGTCAACCGCTTGTTCTTAGTGGACTGAACCTCTTGCGGAGGGGGAGGACTATGATTTGTTGGAAATGATAAAATGGCAAAGGAATTCCGCCAATGGAGTGGATGAAAGGTGGTGATTGGTGGAAAGAAGGGCTCTCTTTTGAATTTTGGCGCGAACCGAAAGGGAGGTATGCATCGGTAATTTTTAGATATAAACTGTTGGAATGAAGTAATTTTTAAAAATGAGGGCGGAGCTTCAAGGAGCTCATGGTACGGCGCTCTCGTTTTATGTCTGACTGCGCATCATATCACGCCGTCAGCGCTGCAACTTCTTCCATGCAACAACATGGTCGGGTCCGAGATGGAGGAGTGTTTTGACTGCAGCAAAATCTCTTGGTCGGGTGTATCACTCGGTCCCAAAAAAGTTTGTGCGTTCGCGCTTCCTTGGTAGCTTCTCAACCAATACTCCGCCGATCTTTGCCGCGTTTGCGCTGGACGAAAGCTCAGCGTTGAAACAACAAATCAGCGAAGCAGCGATGGTAATCTGCAAATGCAATGTTTGATCAAGGTGGTTTTATCAGTCCGATTTTGAAAGCGCGACTTTGCAGTACAGACCCAGACGTGTTTATGTGACGCGTGTGGGTTTTTTCAGTATGCCGTGACCAAAAAACCTCAACGGACCAAAGGATGTGACACAAAGATTATTAGCCAATAAAAAGTCGGCACGACTGGGTTTTCGAACCGCCGACCAATGCAAGTTTATACAGCCGACACACAGACGATAGCGTAACCGAGATTACCTCCGCTTGGGACGCTGAGTGGTCACTGGATGAAGTTTAAGCCAATGGGCAATCGACTTTGTGAATATAGGGGTGAAGGTTGGCACACTGCGGTGTGCCAAAACTTCTGTTTGTATTACAGTGCGCGCCATAAGTCTGTGCCGAACAGTTTTCTTGAATTGTAACGCTAAAAACACAATGTTAACGCTAAAATAA
>JAADXW010000200.1:0-31062 GCA_023337975.1 Phytopythium ostracodes
CCCGACCCGCTCGGTGACTGGGACAGCAAAGCGGAGAGGGAGATGCTCGAGACTGGCGCGGCGCCGTCCGCTTGGTGGGCACCCCCCTCGCCTATCCGCCCGGAAGACACAACGATTCACATCGCAGAGTTTGACGACGTGCCGCCGCCGGATGACTTCGCTGACGACCCGCTTGATCCGTTCGACGACCACGATCTGCTTGATCAGGCGCTGAACACTGACCTTGACGCCGCAGCGAGCAACTGAGTATCACAGCATGGCATCACCCGTGACCGACGAGAGCTTGGCGGCTTCTTCATGTAACATGTACACTTGACGTTAACGAGAAAAAAAAGAGAGCTGCCGTATTAGCTCGAGCAAAAGTGGCACCAAGCTTTTGGGCGTGTGTTGTTGTCCGACTTCAAACGGATCCAGCGGAGTCCCCCATGCGTGCCATCGCCAGGAACTTGTCAAGCGTCTCATCGGTAGCGGTGGACCAGTCGTTGATGGATACGAAGAACTGGAGGAGTTGCTCATCCGGCGTAGGACCGGCGCCCTGACGGCGATGCAGCGACACGATAGGCTTGCCGTTCGCCTTGCACTCCAGGACTTCTCGTGCTCGATCGATCAGCTCCGACGGAATTCCTGCTCGCACGCACTCGTTGTGCGGGTTAGTCGGATAATTGGCATTGCAGATGTAGTGTTCGCTTCCCAGGCAACTTCTGTGCAAGCGTACCGCATTTTGTTGCACAACCAAGGGCGTTGCTGTGCGCCGAGACTCCACGACAGAGCTCATAGAGCGGAACGGCAACTAGCGCCGCCGAGTCGGGAGCTTCGGCAGCAGTTGTTGACTCGCCTGTCGATGACATCTCCATGCACACCACTGGCGAAATGTCGGCATCTTGAGCTTCATCGGTCTCGCTGCTTTGTAGGATCGCAGGATCGAGCAAGTTGTGCCGGAAAATCTCCTGAAAGACCATCACACAGAATCAGATGACGTCGTGGCTGTGCGTCTGTTTGAACGCAAGCAGTACCAGGAAATGTGTGGTTAGCACCACGCGCGGTCTCCCCCTGCCATCGGATTTGGTCGTTGCGAGATGATTGATCACTGCACTCTGTTATTGGTCAATCCAAGCAAAACCAGTCACATCAAGGTGCTAGAGATGAACACAGGATGACACTGGCAATCCATACCAGCAGAGCTGCGCCGTCGAGCTCCGCAGTTCCTGTAATATACGATGCAATGCTGCGTCAATGAAACATGGTACACATCGCCAAACAATGGTAGTGGTTTAGATGAACTACCTTTTCCAAACTCATCGATCAGGTAGAGAGCTCGTCCTTGGGAGTGCGGTTGGAGCATTCGAGCAATCTGGTGACGCAACCAAACGAATGAGCCGACGGTCCAAGCTCCTGGTTATTTACCCGCGTATTTACCTGGTTGCAGTCGATGGTGAACGAGCTCTGCGATGCTGTGGCAGTCTCCAGACTGAATTATGATGGTTAGATTGAGTGCTCCAAAGAGACATAGTCGCTGATTGGACAATACCTGTGAATTCGTGTCAAAATCCTGTCCACCAAGCCAATCTCAGCTGAAAGAGATCACCCGGTCGCGTTAACATCAGTGATTGTTTACAAGAATTAGTCAACACGATCGATCATCGTACCTTCTTCGGCTGGGACGAAGGAGCCAATCTGTGCCATGTACTGGAGCAGGCCAACCATTTTCAAGTAAACCGATTTACCTGGGCAAAAGGCAGAGAGCAGTGGGCTTCCAAGTGCTTCATGCCATCATCAAGCAGCGGGTACGTCGCTTACCGGATCCATTCGGCCCTGTTACGATGTGAATCAGTCCATTTGGTGGATTGGAGTCCATGACGACGTCGTTGCTGATGTACGCGTCGACCAAAAGTTCCTGGAGCGGATGGCGCGCCTTCGTCGCTTTCATGCGGTTGCTCTCAAGGATGTAAGGTCTAGATAGCAACGAGTCAAGCACCAATGAATCCGTCGTAAAGGTTGATAAAGGAACCGACAAAACCAACCTCGAGAAGTTGAGATTCCGCGCACACTGCGCCAGCGAAATGAGGCAATCCACCTGCGAGATGAGATCTGTCACTTCTGGAGGGCCGTGAACGATGCAGATTAGCGTTGGGGAGGATAACATGCAACCAAAAGATGACTCTTACCGTGTATGCTTGTCTCGTGCTCCAACAAGGTGACAATCAGCTCCTCCAGAATCTCTGCGAGAAATGTCAAAAGCAATGAGTCGTCAACAAAACGAGTACACCCATGAAAATACTGATCACCTCTTTGCACGTCGACGATATAACCTGCGACAAAATACGAGTTAGTGCTGATGGTGAACTTGTTGCGGCCGTGCAAGTGTGAATCGGGCCGTACCAAAGATGTCCCCGATCGAAGTATCCAAGTCTCGACAGCATGCGTCCTTCATTGGTCCACCAAGCGATCGTGAGATGCGTTGACAGATATTCTTCAACCACTCAAGGACTGCCCCAACCTTGTAGTAGAACGTGGTGTCATCTTCTTGAAACTGGAAGACGAAGTCTGGGAGCGTCGTGGGCGTGTCGCAGCAAATGACGTAGCCAACTTGAGGAATGTACTGCACCGTGATTGATGAGAGGGTTGCGTTCGACTCTTGGATTTGGTATGCCACCTCCGTCAAGACCTAGAAGCACATCGACAAACCATGTAGTCCGTTTGCATAAACCTTCACCAGCGAATAGCTCGATAGTACTCACATTGTCGAGGTTTTCGTAGCGTGCACGGGCAGCATCCAGCACTTCTGACACACCGCTTCGGATGACAACGGTTTCTTCTTGAAGACTCTCGTCGAAGTCGATGATGTTCCCTAGCAAGTTGCTGACATTGAGAATGCCTCGCTCTTGGATAATCCTTTTCAGGATCTCAGGGGCATTTCCTTCGCCGCCAGCCTCAAGAACAGACTGGATGTGCTCCCTTGGCAGAGCAATTGGGCAACATGAGCTCACACATAAACTTCCCTTTTACAGATCAGTCGACCAAGTGGACTTACTGGATGGTTGTGAAGCTCTGAATAGAAGAGATGAGCCTGCACCAGTCCTTGACTGAGGCACAACGATTCTTGATCCGCTTGAAGATCCCTTCCACATCTCTGAATTCCTTCAGCCTGACCAGCTGAGATAGAGTGTTAGCAACGCTCCAAGCTACATCGCCTAATAAACGTGCGACTTACCAAGAGCTGACGAATCTCCTCGTTCTGAGCGTCGAAGAAGAAAGCGACCCCATCCAGCCGCTTCTCGATGTGCGACTTGACTGCGAGTGGAGCTAGCATCCAGCGTCGGAGCAGAAGTGCGCCAGCACGCGTCACAGTTCTGTTCAGCAGACCAAACAAGCTGCAGTAGACATAGTTAGATCTGATTACATACCCGCCAATGTTCAGAAATGAAGTACCTGAAGCCTTCCTTTCCCCGTCCGCGCCCCTGCATCATGCTCAAATGAGTACTTAAGTACAACAAACGAACCGTGAACACGCATCCTTCATACCTTGACAAGAGATGGGTGCGTTTCCTGCGAGCATTTCACGTCAGAACCACAACGAGGGAGGTCCACAACGACCAGGCTACGGAAACTCACGTGACTAAATAGCTGCAGCGATCGCAGAGTGTTGTTGTCGATGCACATGATGCCGTCGAGTGCAACCTGCTCCACTCCCGCCAGAAAGTTGCACGGTTCGTCCTCTAATTGATTACCAATCTACTTGGCCATTAGTTTTGCGGCACACCCCAACTGGTCAATGCCATCGACCGTCATACCTTTTCCGTCGCCAAGTACACCAACAGCGCTGCATTCCGCGTGAGGTGAGTACACATCGCTACATTTGATCAGGATGTAGATCAACTCACCACCAGTAGCTCGGATCATCTGAACCTTCTCAAAGTCGAAGTAGCTCCGCATGTACTTGTACGCGTCGCGACTGCAAATGTACCGTAAGAAAACCACATGAACAGCTAGCGTCGAGCTTGACTCACCGAAATGAAGTTCGATACAGTGCAGAATGCTCCTCCGAGTTGTTCCCGATGCGCACGCCTTCAATTACTTGACACGCCTTCTGGAACGTAAAGTCTAGTCACGATTGCCCCCATTAGCGACACCTGCGAATTGGATGACAAACCGGCACGAACATACCGGAGTGCTGCAAAATCCAGGGAAATAAGATGAGTATCTTGAGCATGGCACAATGCACTCTAATGCATTTCCACAAGTGATTCCTTGCATACCTTCCGGATGGTGACGCCGGTTCTTGTCTCGCGCCTCTCGTCGAGTTGTTTCGCCAGGCGAAGCATGCCATGGGCACTAGCATTTCTGGACGATATCACAACCCTGTGCACCTCGAACTGCGTGTGCAGTCGCTCAATAACCTGATCAGTCGACGCATCGTCGACAGTCGTGAGTATCAGCGATCTATCAGCACGAACAAAGAGCCTCGCCGTCCGCACCTGCTCGAGCTCCGTAGCGTCGCGTACGTCGATCTGCAGGACCTTGAGCGTGGTGGTCAGCGCGTTGAATATAGCGACGCCGAGCTGGCTGCGGTCGAACAGAAGCGCCATGAAGTTAATCTCCTCGTCCTCGGCGTCGCTATCGTCCATCCGCGCCCAGTCCTCTCGCTTGAAGCGGCAGCAAAGCGTCAGCGCACACTCTCCCTCGCCTTCACCCCGAGCATTCGTGTGCGTACAGTACCTGGTCGGCGCTCGGCTCCATCTTCGCCGGCAGGAAGCGCGCGCGGGCCTGGGCCTCAGTCGACTTGCGCATCTCCAGTCGAATCGGAAAGTGCGGAAATGGAAAGAAGGGAAAGGCAACGTTCAACATCAATTTGATATCATAGTGATGGTCACTAGAGTGAACGTCATCTGTTTGAAGAGGGTTTCCTTTCCCACACATAAGCCGCGAAAGCAACTTTCAATTCCCAGCGCAAAGCGAATTGGGACAGCGGTGGAAATGGTACGTCGGGGGCGAGTCGCTCCTCTTTCGCGCGGCTTCAGCTGCAACCGCAGCGATCGCCACTTGTGAGCGTATCCAGTTGCTTAGTCTAATGTTCCGTGTGGTGTTTGGCGTTCGCAGGCGACGTCGCAGCTTTTGGAGAACGTCATCACGCTCAAGGGCTCAACCGAGCTGGTCACGGAGTTCTTCGCGTATAGCATCAACAGGTGCGTATAGCCGCCTATGGCTGCGCGCACCACCAGCTTGACGCCTTCCTCTAATGACTGACTGGGCTACTGCGTGAACATATTGCAGCATTCTGTACCAGCGCGGCATTTACCCGCCCGAAAGCTTCAAGCAAGTCCAGAAGTACGGGCTGAACATGCTCGTCACGGCCGACGAGAAGCTGAACGACTTTTTCGACAACTTCCTGCAGCAGCTCTCCAGTACGCGCTCTCTTGTCCATGCAGTCGTTTGCTGCGTTCATCAACAGAATTGACGCCCGCGTGCGCTTCCACAGACTGGCTGGTCAACGGGGAAGTGCAGAAGCTGGTGCTGGTTGTGACGGGTATTGAGACCCAGGAGGTGCTGGAGCGGTGGACGTTCGAGGTCCACGCCGAGCAGGGCGGCGACCAGACGTAAGTGTACTTTGATATGGTGCATAGAGTATGCGCGGTGTTGAAGTGAATGATGGCGTGGTGTGACTGTTCGCTCCGCAGGGCGACGGCGTCCAAGCCGAAGAAGGAGATCATGTCCGAGATCCAGGCGATCATCCGGCAAATCACGGCGAGCGTGTCCTTCCTGCCGCTTCTGGAGGAGCAGTGCGCGTTCGACCTGCTCGTTTACACAGACAAGACCTCGGAGGTGCCGACACTGTGGGAGGAATCCGACCCGCGCTACATCAAAGACTCGGCCGAGGTGCGGCTGCGGTCGTTCTCGACAAAGGTACGCGCGCAAGTGATGTAAAACTCAATTGGCTGCTTGTTCTGCAGTTAACGAGAACGTGCATGTAGATCCACAAGGTCGACACCTTGGTGGCGTACAAGAACCCGGAAGCAGAGAACGTCTAGTCGCCGTGCACCGCGCACACCAATGACGACCGTCGTGAGGATAGTCGCTCTTCCCGCTTTGCTCACTGCTGCTTGCATCTCTTCTCGAAACGCGACAAGATCGTTTCAATGTCCTTGGTGAAGTTCTCCTTGTGGAAGTACCCCTCCTTGTCGAAGTACCGCCCGACGTACAGCTCGACCTTGACCGGGCGCTCGTCCTTGACGTCGTTCTGGATAGCGACGGTAAAGTGCGAGTCCGCGAACGGGAAGGCCGTCTTCACCAGCACCGCGGGCGTCTTCTTCGTGCCCTGGTTGCTCCAGATCCGTCGTGTTAGTTGTCGGTCACCGCATCACCATGGGTTCAGGCAGACTCGCTTTACCGTTCGACTCATCCGCAGCAGCACGTCCTTCTCGACGAGGACGCTGTAGGCGAGCAGCAACGCGTGCACCACGAAAAAACTGCATCAACAGGGAGGACTCGCGCGTCAGTAACGACTGCGAGAGTCGAGTGATGGCGCCAAACACGCACGCGACGTACGCCCCGACGCAGGAATAAATTAGGACACGCTCCGAGATGGCGGGGCTCTTGAAAAAGTGTGCGCCCGCCGCGATGAGGCACGCGAAGAGCATGAGCAGCAGCTTGGCGTTGTCCCACCCGTAGTGAATCGCGAACGCCTTCTTCTCCTGGAAGATCTCCGTGATGGTGTCGTCCAGGAGGTTCTTGACCGCATTCTGGTCCCCGGTCTCAATGTGCACATCTGCCTCGCCAGCAGACCACAGCGTGCCTGGTTAGTCGTCTGCCCACCATCCTACTGAGGAGCAAACAACACGGACGACTCCCCACCGTTCAGCACGAGCTCGTCGTCCTCCGAGTCCTTGCGTGGCGGCGCGGCGCTGCTCGAGCTGGCGGCGCCCATGGTCGTTTCCGGGCGTCTGCTTCGGGCGCTCGGCGCTTCTTGGTTGAATGGAACGATGTGTCTGTCGGCCGACCGCGTGTGGATGCGGTTCCCTCTCCAACTCGATATATCCATCCGGAAAAACCGGTTGAGGTTAAGGACCTACGGAATAGAATACCGGACTGCGTAAAGAGATACCGACGCTTGCCCTCCCCCTTTTTGGCACACTTCGCCTTTGTGTGGGGAGGTGCAAGCGGAAAAGACAGGAAGGGAAAGCAGGCGAGCAAGCGCACCGAACCGGAAGAAAGCAGCGGCAATCCCTCGCCTCCCTCGGTCCCTGGCGCCAGCGCGAAGCGAACAGGCGAAAAGAGCGAGCGAATCTACGCCGGCAACGGGCGTGACGACCGGTTACAGTGTTAACAATGGCCAAGGCGCAGGTCTCGAACGAAGAGCTCAAGCGCAAGATCAAGCGCAGCAAGGTGCGGCACGACGCCGCCTCGCCGCCGCCGCCCGCCGACCACTCGAAGCTGCAGTCGCCGAGTCCGAGCGCTAGAGGAGGTAGGGCTGAGTGCGGATTGACATGTGATGAATTGGTCTTCGGGACAAGTGATGATGATCACTTCTAACGAGTTTTTGACGGTAGTGCCCAACTCCAAGCCGTCGCCGGCGAACAGCAGTCGATACGACAGCTCACTGGGCCTGCTGACCAAGAAGTTTGTGGACCTGATCCAGTCGTCGCCGAGTAAAGACTTGGACCTGAACAGCGCGGCCGAGTCGCTGGGGGTGCAGGTGCGTCCTGAGCGCGTTAGTACCTGGGATCTCGTGGCGGTGTGCTCATGGAGTACTTATTGGCCGTTTTGTGGTCTGTGGTGTTGGATGCAACGCAGAAACGCCGCATTTACGACATCACCAATGTGCTGGAAGGGATCGGTCTGATCGAAAAGACGTCCAAGAACAACATCCACTGGAAGTAAGTGCGGCGGATCGAACGCTGTGAGCTATACACGCTCCCTCTAGGCGCTCCGAAGTGCTAACTGAACGTCTTTCATGCTTGCGTGACTGTTGCCGCAGAGGCAATAACGGCACGCTAAGTATCGGCGAGAGCTTCCACGATGCCGACCTCGCGCAGACGATAGCGGACCTGGTGAACGAGGAGTCAAAATACGACCAGCATATCGAGAGCGTGGGCAAAAACATCAAGCGGCTGTACGAGGAGGAAGCGTTTGACAAGGGGAGCTTTGAGAACCTTTGCTACATCACGCACGACGACATGAGGCGACAAGAAAGCTTCGCGGACCAGAGCGTCATGGCCATCAAGGCGCCGCCGGGGACGACGCTCGAGGTGCCAGACCCTGACGAAGGCATGCCTCCAGGCCAACGTCGGTTCCAGATATTCCTCAAGTCAACAGGTACGAACCCTCGACCGGTAACTACCTGTCTGTGTGAGGCATGTGACTGACGATGCTGTCTATATTCAATTGAATCAACTCCAGACGGTCCAGTGGATGTATATTTAGTTCGTCGAACGGCAGACGAGCAAGCAGGATCCGAAGGCTCAGAGCTGGAATCTGGGGCGAGTGCGTCTGCTAACGGCCCATCATCGGCGATGGATCAGGTACGGACTGTTTGGTATGGAATGAAATGGGTCATGGGTGGTATCAGGTCGCTAACCAGCGTGTGTCCAACCTCGCACACTACTGTAGATGTCGTACGATTCCGATTCTGGTCTGTTCAAGCTCGCTCCACTCAAGGTAGGACCCGCTCTATTGACGTTGCGTGCTGGTTACCCGTCATCAGTCGCCGCTCTTGAGCTAATGGTGGCTTTGTTTGGTGGATTGTGAGCAGACGGACCCAGACTTCAGCTTCAACCTGGACGAGAACGAAGGGATCTCGGACTTCTTCGCGGACTGCCCTTAGACCGCTGGGCACCCCGCCGCGTTCACCGCAGCAGCCAACCCCAACGTCCAGCAAGCAGCGGCAGGTCTGTAATTTATTTATCGATCAAGAGTGTGTACACTTTTCTCAGTGCGCTCCCGATTCGATCGACTGGCTTGGCGAGAACGCCGTCCAGAGCAGTTGCTCCGCCGCCTCTTGACCAGCGCGATGCGCTGGGTTCGAGAGCATCAACACAAGAACCTGTTGCCGCCAACGTAACGGGTCAGCAAATTTATGAGGGGAAGCAAGCGATACTCCATCCGGTGTTGTTCAGGGCGAGCCTGTTGCTGGGTGTGCGCGACTCACCTGATGCAGACGCTCCAGCGAGTCGCCGACTTCGGTGAAGTAAAAGTTGGCGAGCAGGTCGCCGTTGTCGAAGGCGCAGAGCTGGTCGAACACGTTCTGCGAGCCAATGAGTTGCGGTCACAGGAGTGTGCAAGAGGCGACTGACGCGCGATTCGATGGGGATTCAAACCTGCGCCTGCTCGAGGGAGACGCCGTGGTGCCAGTAGACCACGTCCAGAGTGAAGCGCGAGTTGGCGAGAAACGCATCAGCGAGCCCGGCGCGCTTGGTGTCGACATGCGGGACCTACGTTGTCGACCTCGGTTAAAGCTTCCAATAACGCTTGGAGCCATCAAAGACACACGCACCTGTCGGTTCTGCCGAATGACGAGCAGCAGTCGGTAGCTCGTGGACGGCACCACGCTCTGGACACGCACGACAAGGAGCCCATCACCTCCGATCTGACTTTGACAGCCTCAAATGTCGTGTTTCGCACCTCAAGGTCACCATCGACAGCATCGCAGTGGCTGAAATAGCGGGCGGCGTCTCCGAGAAGCGCGTCCACGGACAGCGTGTCAAGCGAGGAGCCGTCGTCGGAGAGCGTGGCCTCGTCGACCGCCCGCTCCACCGCGCTTGGGTCTCGAGTGAACTGCAGTTAGCAGAGCCTCCTTGTGGGTTAGGATGCAAGACCAGCCAGTTGCGCGCCCTGCGTCTCACCTCCTGCACGATGCGCAGATGAGCTGCAGCTTGTGCTACGGCGGCAATCGCGATCTCATGCTGGCGGTATCACACAGGTTCATACGTTATCTGTCCCCAATGCCTGTTCGGTTCGACAAAGCCGCGGCGGTTTCTCTGTCCGACCTTGGCACTCATCTGCAGCTTGATGAGCGCGATCCGCTTGAGCGCGTCGTCCAGCACGCGCGCGTCCTGGGCGCGGCCGTCGGAACACACGCAAATCACCTGGCCCACATGAAGAACAAACACCGCCACCATGAGGTGACTGGGGTAAGGGACAGCCACGAAAGTGCTGCGGCCGTCTGCGCGTACAAGGCGCTCGACGGCGGACGCCAGAAGCCGATCGCCGATGCGCTCGATCGCCGCCATCTTCAGGACTGTATTCGATCTGTCGATTAGTGGCTGCACCAAAACTATGTCCTACCTCAATTGTCCAATTTACACGGCTATTCCATACTAAACCCTCTCATTACACGACGATCACGTCGGACACAGCCTCACTGCTCGGCGTCGGAAGCCGTCGTCGTCGCGCTCGACGTCCGGCTGCTCATGGCCAGCGCTGTATACTTCATGCCGGCGCCCGCGAAGCGCTTCTTGCGCTCCTCGGCGTCGCGCTTGCGGTCCTCGAGCTCCTGCGTGCGCTTGGCCCAGTACGCCTGCTTCTGCGCGCGCTCCTCCAGGATCTTGCGGAACGTGAGCTTGGACTCGGTCTCGGACGCCGTCTCCTCGACCGCGTCGTTGCCCTCGCACAGCAGCTGCAGACTCGTCACCCACTCGTCGCGGACGGCCGCACTCTCGGCCTCCACTTCCAGCAGCGTGCCGTCTTTGCGAGAGATGCTGAGCCCCAGCGCACCTGTCAGCATAATAACTCGTTATCGAATGGCCATAACAGCAGTGCGTAGCATGCAGGCGTCGCACCTTGCGCTTGAACGACGTTGATGGCATCCACGTCAATCTTGACGAGTTCCTTGATGGAATCGTGCACTTTCCAGAGCAAACTGGGAGCAGAACGCGCCGATAATGAATGCGCGGGTCTAATTGATAAGGAGGCTATAGACAACCTAGTGCGCCCAGCCGTGTTCGCGTACCTCTGCTCGTCAGAGCTGAGGCGGAGGTGGATCCTCTCCGAGCCCGCGTTGAGCCCCAGCACCTGCTTCTTCCGCGTGAAGTACGCGCCTGACCACCAAGAGAGGAAGGAGTCAGGACACACGGCACGTAGGAAGTGTTGAGGGCCCTTGAGCCGTCGTTATCCACGCCACAGCCACAAAGAGCGCATGGACGGGTAGCCAACACGCACGCACACCTTTCTGCAGTGCCATCAGCCGCTGTTGGCCCTCGTGCGACGCGTGGCACTGCGCGAGGCAGTTGAGCTGGTTGCCCATTTTCGCCGCTTCCTTTCGCTTTCTGACTGAGAAAGCGGCCAAGTTCAGCATTTTTGACTACCAGGTAGTCACTCTGGCGAGAATGACCAGCTTTATGAGAGCGCCCGACTGTCAAACAAACCGCCGCCGTCCTCGAGCAACGGCAATACAGAATTCATTCCTCTCTTTCTCTTCCTTGCGTTCGTCCATTCGCTGCTGCCTCGCCACCGATGGGCGCTTCGTCGTCTCCATCTTTCGACCGTGAGCCAAACAGAGCCGTCCATTCATTCTCCCCACTCTCGTTCGGCTGGCCTCTCGACGTCACTCACTACTCCTTCAGCATCGCCACATCTAGTTTCCACCGAACTGGAAGAGGTTGGGCTGGTCGCCAGTGGCGCCAAACTGGAACTGCTGCGCGTTCGCGTCCGTGTCCGGCGCTAAGCTATCCTCGGCGTCCTCCTCGCCGTTGAAGTAGGCTTCGACGATCTTCATCGACTTCATGTAAATGTCTGTTTGGCGCACAACAAGCGTCAGCGACCCGCACTTTGATGCCATTGCCAAGCGCCAACGCGAAGCTCACCCTCGTTGGCGTGGTACTGCAGCGACTGAATCTTGTTGACGCCGTCCGCCTCGTCGATCAGCGTGGCGATCTCGTTGAACTCGCCCGTCTTCTGCTGCTCGCCGACGCGCAGGATGTTCTCAAGGCCCTCCAGCGCGACGATCACCACCTTGGCGTCCTTGACCTCCAGCAGATCACACAGCGGCTTGATGCATCCTACATTGGCATCGCAACCCGAGTCAGTAAACCGCACCGTCGACACATGTCTTAGTGGCAATGAGCGTACCTAGTTGGACGAGGTGCATAATCTGCTCCGGAGAGCCTCCCGATGTGGCGTTCGAGACGGCCCACGCCGCCTCCTTTCGAATGTCAAACTCAGCCGTGGACAAGAAGCTGATGAGCGTCGGGAAGATGTCGGCCTCGACGATGCACTGAATCTGTTCCTGGTTGCCGGCCGTGATGTTCGACAGCGTCCAGCACGCCTCCTTGCGGATGCCCTTCTTCGGGCTCTCCAGCAACGCGCGCAGGCAGGGAAGCGCGTTCAGGTTGATAATCACCTGCGTCTGAATATCGTCGCCGGTGACAATGTTGCCGACCGTGCGGAGCGCAGGGGTCTGCACCGACGGCGAGTGGTGCATCAGCAGCTCGACAATGCGCCGGCAGACGCCCGCCTCGATAACCGCCTGAATCTTTTCGTTCGAGCCATCCGAAAGGTACGACAGTGCCCAGCACGCGTCCGTCAGCACCTCCTCGTCGTGCGTGTAGATGAGCTGGCCCAGCGTTGGGAGCGCCGGCGCCACCAGCTCGAACTGCGGCTGGGGCTTGCCGCGGCAGAAGTTCGACAGCGTCCACGTCGCGTTGCGCAGCATCGTGGGCTTGGCATTCTCCGTAAGCTGCTGCATGAGTGGGCGCAGGGCGCCGCACTGAAGGACCATGTCGCGGCACTCGATCGAGTCGCCGGCAATGTTACCCAGGGCCCAGACCGCCTGCTCGCGAACGTCGTCGTTGGGCGACAGCAGGAGCTGCACGAAGATCGGCACGGCGCCGTGGCTGATGACGACCTCCGTATCGGCAGAGGTGCCCGAAGCAATGTTGGTCAGTGCCCAGGCCGCCTCGAACTGCAGCGTCGGGAAGTCCTCGCGCTGCAGGAACTGCACAAAGATCGGCACGACGCCCGTCTCAATCACCTCGCGGATCGGTGGGTTGCGCTCTAATAGACACGGCACGGATCCGTTAGTGCGTTATCGTAGTGGGTTGATGGGTAAAGACGGCGACAACCGCTCACCGATGGACAGCAGCTTGCGGAACTTGGTCACCGCCTCCAGCTGCACCGTCGGGTCCTGCGACTGCACGCCCTCAACCATTTTGGGCAGCTCCGCCAGCTACTCCATCGTCAGCATACGAAACATGTGCGTTAGGTCCTCCCTCCACCAACCACTGATACTCCTCAATCGATCGCTTCGCACCCGCTGCACCAGCGACACTTCGCCGGCCGCGTCGCCGCCCATGGCGGGCGTTCCCGCAGGCACCTCGACCTCGCCCTGCACCAGCACAACGCGGTCAACGTCAGTTCAGCGGTCCGAAAGAGGCGGTTTGTGCTCCTGGTCGCTCGCACCATGCGCCGGCGCTGGTTCATGCGGTCCTTGATGGTCTTGCGGATCTGCACCGTGGTCTCCATGCGGCCGCGACGCGCCTCATCGGCGTCGATGGTCTTCTTGAAGTAGTTCTTGCGCTCGGGCGCGCGGCCCGCAGGGAACGACATGCTGCTGACTGGCTGGACAAGAAGAGAAGCTTCTTCGCGGATTGGGGGAAGCGGCCGGCGCGCGCGGTAACAAGCTCGAGCTTCTTTGAGTGGGGAAGAACTCGCGCTCTGCCCCTTCCAGTCTCTTCCAGAACCTCGCCGGCGAGGTTTTTTTCTACTGAGAGAGAAAGAGAGAGAGATCCCCTTCCCACCCAAACACACCAATTGTAAAGGTGGGTGAGTGAGAGAAGAAAAAGGAAAGAAGGAGGAAGCAGGGGAAATAAAACCTCATGTTTGGATAAAAGTACTGTGAGCACATCTAGACTTTATAGTTGATGAACGTCACTTTCACGACCTACACTTTTGAGGGTGCGTGCGTCGCTTGGAGGAAAAAACCACGGTACTACTACTACCTGCTGAACAAGTCGATAACGATGGCGGCGGCCGGCATGGGGCGGCTCACGAGGCTGGCGCCGCAGCGGCACGTGGTCATCCACGTGTTCGACGAGCTGCGCAAGGCCTCAAGGGATTTCACGTGCGCGCGCGGCATGCTGCTGGACAACATGAAGTACTTCCGCGCCTTCCTGAACGACAGCAACGAGCTGGACGAGATCGACATCTCGGTGCACTGCGACGTCGAGATCTTCGAGCTGCTGGTCGAGTACATGCACCACCGGTGGGAGCCCGAGTGGCGCCCGCGGCTGTCGCTTGACAACATCGCGTCCATCCTCGTCTCGTCCGAGTTCTTGCAGATGGAGGACCTCGTCGACGAGTGCACGCGGTTCGTCTCGAGCCGGCTGCAGGAGTTCGTCCTGCTGCGCGTCGACCTCTCCTGCCTGTCGGACGCGAGCGTCGCCAAGATTGCCGACAAGTGCAGCGCGGAGCAGCTGCACAAGCTGCAGGACCCGAAAGACAAGATCCTGTCCAAGCTCCAGCGCAACAAGGTGGACAGCCTGGTCAAGTCGCTGCGTGACCTCGAGCTGTGTGAGTGCTGTGACACGATCTATGTGAAGCCAAGCGGCAGCCTGCTACCTGGCTGTCGGAAGAACAGCCAGACGATTGGCGTCCATGGCGAGCTATCGGCGCAGCATCAGCCGTGCTCGGGGTGGAAGCATGACGCCTTCCTTCGCGAACTCACCACCGACCAGGCAGTGAGCTGGACCGGAGTCTATTGGTACATCTGGGCGGCTACGAGCTGGTTCGAGTGCAGTTGCTGCCGGTCCCGGTGCACTTATCTCGAGTGGCAAAAGTGCGTGTTTCACCCAGGATCTATCGCAGGACAGGGGGCCCAGGCAAAGTACTCGTGCTGCAGCTCCCGCCTCTTCAACGTGGACGAGGCCGCGAGTGTCGGGTGCAAGAGCAGGGAGCACACGCCAGTCTGTGACGAGCGATACGCGGCCAACGAGCCCATGAAGAACACGCTGCTCGGCGTGTGGAACCAAGTCGCTCGATGCGCTGAAGCTGTCAGCGCACGCAGCAGCAGACTCAGCGCGACAGCGGTGTCCTCCTTGCTCCCTGGCGCCATCGACGTGGAATCCGTCTTATCCCAGTTCTCGCCATCAGCCGAGCCGAACGCCGCAGCTCTCGACTCAGCAAAGAAGAAAACACAGCCCCTGCCGTCGGAAGCGAGCTCCTCCGCGTGCCGGAAACAGTGGCGGATCATGCAGCGCCAGGAGAGAGACCGCGTGCGCATGCAGCAGCTCGCGCGCCGTCTCATACTTCAGCGCAAGAGCGCCACCTCCTAAACGAACGTTAATTCTGGGGCGATATCCACATTAATATTTCCGTATTTGCTTAATACGTGTGGTTCACACTAATTTATCACCCTGCGTGTCAATGATGTTGGATGGAAACTGAGACGACGAATTGCCGGACAGACCGACGGACGTGGACGATGTGGAAGCGGCCGCTGCGGGACGTGGTGCTGCGCTGCCATGTCGGCAACCTGCGTATCGCCGGCGTGATGGCGCGCAAAACGGTGGACGAGGCGGCGAGGCGCTGGGCGTTGCCCGCGGCGTCCGAAGGCGCGCGCTTGTGGGCCGAGTACATGGCCGGCACCGTCATGTTCAGCTCCTTTTTCAAGGGCGAGGAGCGTGTCAAGCTCACGGTGCGCTCGCCTGCCATCCGCGAGATCTACGCCGAGGCCCTAGCGGTCGGCGAGGTGCGTCCATTTGGCCACAGTCGGAGGCTGGAGGCGTCTTAATGTCAATGGACTAACCCATTTGGTGGCGTTGATCAGGTGCGCGGTCGCGCCGAGTACACCGACGTGGAGCTCCTGAGCAAGCCGCATCGAGGTTGGTGGAAATAATGGAGGCGCATTCATATCCTACCACTGCTAACAGTACACACAGGCAGCATGCAGGTGTCCAAGATCCTGTACGGCGCGACCAAGCCGTACGACACGACCATCGAGTCCTTCGGCGTGCCGGAACTCGACTGGCAGAGCTTCTTCGACGTGTCCGAGCAGGTGCCGACCATCGTCCGCATCGACAGCAACGTGACGGATGACGCGCACGCGAGGTGCTGCGGCTTCATCGTGCAGAAGATGCCGGATGCTGCTCCCCACGAGAAGCGCTACGAGCTGGAAGACCTGCGCTTCGACGCCCACCCGTTCCGTGCCCACGAGCTGACGCTCAACACTGACCTGGTCGACTACCTGAACAAGCTCATCCCGGACGCGTCTATTGACCAGCACAACTGCAAGAAGCTGCCGCTGGACTTCTTCTGCCGCTGCTCGCGCGATGGGTTTGCCGCCCGGTTGCAGCAGCTTGGCGCAAGCGAGCTGGAGCGCGTTGCATCGGAGGTGGGCGACGCGGGCGTGGACTTGACCTGCCACTTTTGTAACGAGAACTACCACTTTCCCGCCGTGGAGCTCGACACGCTGATTCGTACCATGTCCAAGTAGCCGTGGAGCGATGCAAGGAACGCGAAGAATGCATCGAAGCGGCGTCATATGTATACCTCTCGGTTCCGGGAAGAACCATGGCCATCAAAGCAACCTCGCACAAGCGAAAATATAGATCTATCCCTCCTGTCCAAACTCCTGCGTCCACTTTACGAACCGATTTAGCTCCTCGGGCGCGACTGACGAGACTGAGTGCTCCATGACGCGCTTGAAGTCGTTCTGCACACGAGTTATCAAGTTAGATCGAGCTAGTAAGCAACGAAACTCACGATAAGTGATACAGAAGCTCACCATCGAAATCATCGGCGGACGGAGCTTGTCGTCTGAGAAGCCACGCTCCGGCAAGTCGTACAGGCGCATTCGCAGCGCTCCGCATCGACGACACGGAGCCAGGCACTCGGCGCATTTCGGCGGGCAGCTCGAGAGCTTCATGTGGCAATAAGCGCATGCTGGGTCGTCCTCGCACGGCGTGACATACGCGCCATTGCGGACGGGGTGCGCCTTCTCGTCGCACTAAAGAAGTTGATATTGCCAGCACAAAAATGTCAGACCTACCAGAACAACTCACTATGCCAACTAGGAAGAAGATCGAAGAGCTAGATCGCAACGCACACGAGTGAAGAAGCGCGCTTGCTGGCACATCCGAAGCGGCTCCATCAAGGCTTCGCGAACCAGCACCGAAATATCGGAACCAGAGCACCTGCGTGATGAGAACGAAATGACCACATCGCGTTGTTAGTCATGATGAGCCTGATACAAGCATAGCAAACAGCAGGAAGTATCAGCTTACCCCTCGGTCTTCTCGGCAATGGTCTGGAAGTTCTCGTCGGCCAAAGCATTTGGTGTGTCGCCGAGGTGGATTTTCAGCATCGACTTTCTGGCATGCGTCTCCGGAAGCGGGATGTAAATGCGCTTCTCGAATCTGAACTCGTCGGTAACAATCCACCGGACACGCTTTAAAAGCCTCGATCGTTGGAATGGGCAAAGATCGAAATTGTAACCAAGCTTACCGTCGGCGCATTGCTGGATCGAGCTCCCACGGCACGTTCGTCGCACCGAGCACGAGGATTCCATCATGGGAATTTCCAACTCCCTGCATTTGCACCAGAAACTCCGTCTTGATGCGCCGCGTCGAGTCGCTCTCGCCTTCTGATCGATTCGAGCACAGCGAGTCGATTTCGTCGATGAAGATGATCGCCGGCTTGCGCTCGCGGGCCATGTCAAAGAGATTTTTGACGAGTCTATGCAGTAGAGGTGCACATCAGTCAGTCGAAGCTCAAAGACGCCAGATATGCAGGACTATTCGCGCCAAAATGACGTCACAGAACGGTTCACACTTACTTTTCGCTCTCACCCTGCCACTTGGACACGAGGCTTGACGAGGATACGGCGAAGAACGTGGCGTCTGCCTCGGTCGCCACCGCCTGGGCGAGGTACGACTTACCCGTACCCGGAGGCTTCAAGCACGAGCAAGAGAGGCATTCAGAGTCAGCTCGTAATTTGATAAGCAAATGCCCAAAGAAATATAACAGAACGCACCCCGTACAGAAGAATGCCCTTCCATGGGCGGCGCTTGCCCGTAAAGAGCTGCGGAAACCGAGCGGGGAGGATCACGGCTTCCTTGAGCGCCTCTTTCGCAGCATCGAGCCCAGCGACGTCGTCCCACTTGACGTTCGGCTTCTCCGAGACGACAGCGGCTACAGCATCGTTCGAGTAGCAGTTAGCATGTGACGCCATCGATCAACCAGCAAGGCAACAGCAGCACAACTCACAGGCAAGAGAGCCTCTTAACTTGGCGGTCTCTGCGTCGGTCTCTTCGTCGTCGCTCCGCTCGCCCCTGTTCCACAGCAACGCCCTCTTGTCAGACATTTCACATGTGTTACTCCACCTTCGCATTTAACACACGCACTTGTCAACGTCGGCGGCGGCGGCGACGGCGCGCGGCGCGTTCTGCCGCTCGAGCTGCTCGCGCAGTTGCTCGGCGCGGGACATGTACCCCTCGACGCGCTGCATGATGATGTCACGCGACGTCGGGTTCTTCTCATCTGCGCGGTATGTTCATACGAACGCGTTAGAGCACTGTGGGGAGATTGATTCCCGGCACATGCGTGAAAAAAAAATGGGCAGGGTCACTCGCATTTGACGCCGATGATGAAGTGGTCGAGCGCCTTCTTGTAGAGGTGGAAGGCCTCCTTGTAGTTCTTGTTATTGTCCTCGGTTATAGCCTGCGAGACGATCTCGATCGCCTGCGGGATGAACTTGTTCTCCATCGTGGACGCTCGCGATCTGAGCTGCCGCCGTCGCGTCCGCCCGCTAGTGTCGACGGGAGGCGTTGGATTTTCTTCCTGTTTCGTTCAGTGTTCTTGGGAGGGGGGGCAGTTAAGGGTGCTCTATTCGGATAGACACGGTAGTTGGGTAAACCCACAAAGTGTTGGACTCAAACTTCAACGTGCAAAGGCAACCGAGTATTTGTCTTGCTTTTTGTAAGAGAAAGGCGGCACCGGCGACTCTTCAGGCGCTTTTTGTTTTTGCTCCGACACTACATCAACCGACATGGGCAGCAGCCAGTCCAAGGGCGGGCTGCGGCGCCAGGTGCGGCCGCTGGTGCCGCGCTCCTGGGCCGAGCTCGAGCAGCTGCGCGTGCGCTTCCAGCAGGAGGTCCATCGGCGCCGGAACGAGCCGGAGCTTCAGCATTTCCTCACCTTCCCCGTGTTCCTCGCGATCGCCGCGCCGCTGTGTCCGTCGATGGACAAGACCGAGTTCCTGGCCATGTTCGCGGCGTTCGACCGCAAGCGGCGCGGGAAGATCGCGGCAATCGACTTCTTTAGCGGGCTCGCGCTCGTGGTCGACGCCAAGAAGGCGCAGAAACTCGATTGTGCGGTCGGCCAGAGCGAACAGCGTGGTGGATTGAGAGAACCTGTGTATACTACCTAACGCTGTCGTGTGCCCTGTTGTTCGGTCTCACTGCAGTCCTGATGAGCTTGCTGGAGAACGGCGGGTGCAAGACGCTGAACCGCTGCGAGCTCACGATTGTGCTCAGCGCCGCGGCGCGCGGGCTGACCATGTTCACAATGCTGCCGGATCCCCATCGCGACGCGATAAAGCCTCTCGTGCGACGTACGCGCGCAATGAAGCCCGCCACCGCGTCATATCAGCTCATGGAGCTAACCGAGTGGCGACTGCAAACGTTAAACCGCAGGACTGATGGGCGAGGAGCTGGAGATCGCGCGCCAGAGCATCGTGGACAAGGCGCTGGTGGACGCCGAGATCCTGTTCTTCATGAACGACCTCGAGGGGGTGAGTACCAGGCTGCATCCCATGCAAAATGTCGTTATGAAGTGGAAATCTGATCGCTTTTACGGACAACCGTGCTGTCTATAGAGTGCTGGAACGTCGGAAGAGCTCCTGATCCAGCAGGCGAAGTTATTGGGCCGCATGGCGTTCCTCGACCTACAGAGTGCTCGAGTCGACGCACCGAGTACGCTTAGCGCATCTTAATTGAGCGACCGCTATCGCAGACGCTGAGTGTTTGCACTAATTCTCATGGGACAGACGACCGAACGAAAGCTGGCAGCGCTTTGGCGGCTCCAATGCTCAGGGCTGTAACGAGTGAACGCGACGGCGCAGCTAGGCTAAGAGCACCGGCTTCTATCGATGTTTTAACCCGCAAGCTTCAGAATCTTGTATGTCCTGTTCAGCCGAGCGCACGAAGCACCGCTTCGTCCGAGTCTTCTCGGATGGTGTCCAAAGGCGAAGTTGGAGTCGCTGCCGTTAACCCCAGCGAGACCAAAAAGTACGTTGATGCGAGGACCATCCAGCGTCTCGTGACCCGCATCTCCGACGGAAAGATGTCGATCTCGACCATTGAGGTACGATCTCTGGTGACTACGAGGCCGCTTGGTCAAAGTTGTGACCCAGTGAATGCGACTTACCTGTCGTGTTCCGCGTTGTTTGTCTCCGTTAGTCCCAGCGGCTTATGAGCAAAATGTCGGTGGATCAGTTCGGGCTCGTGCGATGCGGGGAACTGTTTCGTGCCGTGAGTGCCTGGCTGCACGCTAACTGGCAGGACGATCAAGTTCCGTTTTGGCAACGAGCAGCGCGCCTCGCAGTCAACCAAATCAACTGCCTGATCTCTAGCCTAAACGACAGCCTCGCCGGAGTCAGCGCTCGAGCCATGCGCAGCCGTGCTCGCGCAAAAGCAGATGAAGGGTCTAATGATCCGAACGGTTCCTCCCCAGGAGTACTGCTAGACGATGCAGAGCTCAACTGGAGCGTTAACATCCGAGTCGGCGAGGCCGAGCAACCTTCGCGCACGACCTCCAGCTCGGAGAACAAGCCGATCAAAGAGGCGATCAAGTTCAGGCTCGGACTTCACCCGCCAGAAACTGCTCCTGTCGATGCCGATGATCCCATGGGCGAAAATTTTGACGGCGAAGACAGCGGCATGCGACTTATCGTTTGCCTCACTTTACGCGATGATATTGCGAGTACGTGTCACGCGCGAGCGACTCGACTATCTTGGCTGCTGGACTGGGCACGAATAACGTCATGATGATGTATGTTGCTAGTTGAAGACGCGATGGATCTCGCCGTAGCTACGGAGCGGTTCCTTGGCCACGAAGACGTGCTGGCGGCATTACCCGACATTTGGCGAGCTGTTCGAGGTGCGGAGGCGTGAATCATTCGTTTTGTATACTGCTATGCGCGCAAGCTCACTCAAAGTGTGCCAATTCGCGCTCGCTGCGCTCAGTGTCGGTCGGAGAGTCCACGCAGAATACCAACAGCACCCGACAGTCATTGATGAAGCAGCTTCGCGTGTGTCTCGTCCTCAGCCGAGACTGGTTCAGCGACCTTGAGGTACGAGTATCACGGGAGCCATCAAATACGCAGCTAGAACCGCCCAACTAACGAGTGGTCTCGCCTCTTTGTCACTGACGCAGGATCACTCCATCATTGACTTTAGCAGCCAAATCCAGCGCTTGTTTGTCCTCGGTGAGATATCAAACTCGCTGAAGGATCTGGTGCGTTCATCCTTGCAAGTGGCGCGCTTGCTTTGCAGTCTCACCAAGCTCGAGAGCCGAGAAAGCCTGCTCCGGTCGGAGTTTGAGCGCTTCGACATTGACAAGACCGGTGACTGGAACCTTCAGGTGAGTGATGTTGTCTATATCAATGCATATTTGGTTCACTTAGATGGATTCGGCGTGGTTTGTGTCAGGAATTTAACTCGTTCCAGCAAGCGCTCGGCAAGGAGGCGCTTGACGAGGACGCGATGGCGCAGATCTTCCCAAATGGAGCGGGTTCCGCCAATGCGATCACGTTTGACGCGTTTGCTAGCCTGTATGAGAGCTGCAGTGCAGCCGAGATGCTGACTTTGTTCCAGCAGCTTCGAGTCGGTGCGTTCTCGCCTCTTGGTTTTCATCCGATGAGAGCGCTTCTCGACATACTTCAGTATTCGGTTGCCGTTAACATGCTCGACTGCAGGCTCCTTGGATCGTCTAACTGAGGGCTCGGCCTCGCTCACCTGCATCGTTCGCCGATCGCTTCTACGCCAGATCACGCACGCGATGGTTAGCCCTCTACGCTGGGGCGACTCGTTACTGACGCGCCTCTTGTTTTTCGGCCAGAGCTCTAGCGATCTCAGCTACGAGTTGCACTTCTCGACGATCTCCGACGTATTCGGCTTGCTTGCGTTGCCTGTCCCGGCATTCCTCGCTGACTCCATGTTTGTCTCGAAATGTGTCGAGAAGCTAAGTGCGCTGACGCATCCTCCTCACCAAGAGCACGCGCGTGACCAGCGGTGCGAGAGTCTGCGGTGCTCATTGGCGCGAGAAATCGAGAAGAACCCGTCGTACGCCGTCGAGCTTGACGGACAAGGGTCTACCCGCGGGCAGCTCACAGCACCCAGTCGAGAAGAAACAGCAGTCGAGATCTGCCTCCGCGCTGTAACACTCGCTGTCGAGTCCGTGCTCGGCCCAGAAGTGATTGAGCTACGCGGAAAACGTCTGCGGCTCGTGTGCGAGCTCGACAATCTGGCGGTGCGAACGGAGACAAGCAGTGGCAGCGACGTCGGCATTCATAAGTCACCATGCTGCGATGTCAGTTTCCTGTCAAGCAGCGTTGAGGAGCGCCAGATGTGTGTGAGATTGCAGCCCACTCGGTCTGGAAAGACCTGCAGCAGTTGAACGCGGGCTAATTATATCGCTCGTTTTCGGACACATTTGTAGGTGAACTCTGCGCTCTCCGGCCTCGGTCATTGCTGTTGAACCGCATCGATATGAAGCCCGGAGGACAACCCAAAGGATAAGCGAGCACTATGAGCGACGACCATGAGCCAGGGACTCTAATGTTCAGCGACGATGCAACCAAGGCGACGTACGAGAGAGCACTCGCAGACCGCCACGGGGGCAGGTACGTCGATGCGATCGACGCGCTCGAGCAGGTGATCCAGGTGAGTGATAACGAGCTTCAAGCAAGTTGACGAGAAGCTGTCCGGTCTAACGGTTATGTCGTACTCATTTACAGATCGAAGGGGATTCGGCGGCTTTGTGGGGAGAACTCGCGGCCGCGTACTTCATGTGGTGGCAGGCGCTCGTCAAGGCGATGCACACGCCGGCGGTGATCACCGAATCTGCCAAAGTTGCTGCGGTATTGGCCCAAAAGAGCGGAAGCCGTCAAGCCTCGATCGATACGCCCACCGCCTCCGTTTGCCTGCAGGTGGCGCACTTGTTGAGCTTGTGCTTGTGCTTTTGATCGCATGTGACGCATCTAATCGCAATGGCACCCTTGGCAACAACAGCACACGTACAACACGTTCCTGATCGCGATGGAGTTTCCGAGCAACAAGAAGAACCCCGCGCTACTACTGCAGCTCACTCGGCTGTACATGGAGTTCGCCGCTTTTCGCGGTGCGCTGTCGGTATGCACGCTTCTCATCGAAGGCTACGCCGCGACCTTTGACAGACTGAACGAAGCCGTCTTCCTCGCGGCTGTCACGGCGCTGGCACTTGGAAAGCACCACGAGAGTGCTCAATACTTCCAGTACATTGTCGACAAGCCTCCGCGTGGGGTCTACGCCTACCAATTGCATCTTTTGGCGGCGACAGAGCTCGCCAAGGTCAGGCATGACAGCGAGCTGGCGCTGGAGATGGAGAAAGACACGTACGCTCAAGCTTATCACGCGCTGATGGAGCTGAGTCCGGCCAGTTTGTCGGAGAAGGCTGCCCACGAAGAGTACCGGACGTCTCGAAGAAGTGAGGCGCAGCGCATCGAGCGGTGGCGGCGGGATCCGCGGACGTGGCTTGACCTTGCCAAGCAAATGGCCGCTGTCGATGCACCCGTGCTCGTTGTTGAAACTATCGAGCTCGCACGGAGACACATGAGTGGAGGCGTACACATGGGACCCGACCAACAACAGCAACCAGTCCTGATTATGGACACGTTGCTGTTGGAGGCGTGCGCGATGTTTCGAATGGGTAGACTGGACGCAGCGGTCGCGGGCGTTGAAAATGTGCTGTACGCACCTCAAACGGAAGACGACGCGAGGTCCACCAACTACTATAGCTCCAGGCTCGGCCGGTTCCTACTCGCTAGCTGGATCCCAGCGTGGCGAGCGCGGTTCGAACTGGAGTGTGACAGCGTCAGTCGCATTCGCTTGTGGCTTCGGCGATGTCAGCTACGGTCCCAATGGATCAACACCGCGGTAAGCTGTGAACAAGGGAGCGGCGGTGACTTACAGCCCGTGCTCTGACTGCATTTTGATTGCCTTGAGCACAGGCACTCCTAATTGCGCGGAACCGGAACCAGCGCGCGACTATGATTGAATGCGCGTGGCGCTGCTTTGCCGCTCGCCGCCAGCTCGAGTTGCTCCGGATTGAGCGCCGCGAACGAGAGGCTGCTGAGAACGTCACAATGGGAAAAGAGGACTGGCTACTCATCCTCAAGGAGCTGAATGCCGCGGCACGAACGATACAGGGACTTCACGCCATCGCAAGCGCGAAGAAGGAGCGCGATATGCGTCGCCGGCTACGTGAGCGCCATAACTCACTTGTCGTCACTTTCGGTGGTCGACGATTGGAGTTACAACGAGCCCACGTCTTCGCGAAATGGCGCAAGTTCGTGGTGCTCGCTAAGAAAGAGCGCTACAATGCTGCGAGCGCCATCCAGCGACGCGTGCAAGTATTTCTCGCTCGGCGGATGTACAAGCGGCTCCTAAACCGCAAGCGGCGGCAAGATCAGCTAGTGCTGTCGTTCCTCGACACGAAACACGTCTCACTGCGTCGGAAACTGCTGATCGCGTGGCGAGAGTTCACGAGAGAAATGCGCGCAGATCGAGAGCTGGCCGCGACCGCGATTCAGCGTCGGTATCGAGTCCGACTCGCACGAAGAAGATTCCTCGCAGACATGCGTCGACACCGAATATCGCTGGGGATCATGCACGACATGGTCTTCTCTCGCGAGAAGCGCTGGCTTCAAGACTCGTGGCAGGCACTGGCAACTCACGCGCTTCGCCGGCGGCTTCAGAAACGAGCGAGCGCTGTCTGCATCCAATCACAAGCCCGCGGCATGCTAGCACGCGCTCACGTCCGGAAACTGCGCGCTCGCGGGCGAAAGGTCGAGCGCGCGGTGCTGGCGATGCAGGCGCGATCACGAGCCCAAATGCTTCGCTTTGTGATCGACGCACTTCAGCAGAACGTCGAGCTGAACTGGCAAGAGCGAGAGCAGTGCGCAGTCAATATCCAACGCGTATTCCGTGGCCATCGAGCGAGGAAGCGTGCGGAGATGCTACAGGAATGCGAGCAGCTCCTGGCACTAGCAGACTCCACAGGCAATCGACTCTCACTCAAGACCCGATCGCCTCAGTTTGTGCTGCGCTTGTGTTTCCTCGTTCTAGCGAAACTTCCCCGAGACAACGACAATGGACGCCAGCACGCGCGATTGCGGCTCCAGCGCTGGTGGCGCTCGCGTCTCCAGAGGAAGAGGCTCCAAGATAACATACGTAGGCGAATTGGCCGTCGAAAGCTGCTGCTGCGCTATGAACTGAACGCTCACTCGGCTGCGGTGCTCTTCTTTCGTGAATTGCGCGCACTGGTGGACGCCAAACGGTGGCGGCGCCATTGTGCCGCCCAGCAGATCCAGCGTGTGATCCGCCGCTGGCTGGCGACTCGACGCTACGAGCGAGTCATCAAGCGCCACGCTGCGTCCCGGAATCGCGCGGAAGAGTATGCAACGGCTCGATATCAGCGGCGGATGAAAGCCATCATGGACCAATGGAAGCGTCTTGTGATGGAGCATCAACAGGAGCGGGAGGAAGCTGTTCGATGCATTCAAAGAGCCTTTCGAGCGCGGAGGGCGAAGCGAATCGCCGGCAAAGTCGTTGCAAAGAAGGCGGCGCAGGCGCGGATGCTCGCGGCCGCAGCGCATCAGACCCCACTTGAGCGATGCTTCCGGAAATGGGAGGCTGCTATGCTTGAGAAAGCAGCGTTGACAATCCGCAGCGCGGCCAATAGAAGCATGACTCCATTCAGCGCTCCGATGTCGCCATTGAGCAAGATGCTGGTGCTGGACGACAGCAAGCAGCGGTCGCCTTGGTGGCTCCAGGGCAAAGACCCAAGCAAGGTCTCCGGCACGGCGAGTGGGAATCGCGATGGCAACAACAACAGGAGCGATGGTAGCGACAGCCGAACGCTCGAGCAGGTGGGATTCATGATGGTGGCGGTTGCGTAGAGTGAGAGAACTGACCGGAGCGTCTCATGTCTTGGTGCGCCCAACAGCGAGCGGCAGAAGTGCCCAACGTGCTCTTCTACACGCTGCTCAACCGCGTGCGCCAGACCGGCATCCTTCAGCTCACTTTCAGCGGCGGCATCACATTCAGAGACATTCACATGCGCCAGCTCGTGTCGTTGGCGTCCTGCGTCATCTCGGACGCCGGTGTCGCCGACCCGTCGGCCACGTCTCCCTCCTTCCTCCCCAACCAGAACGAACTGGTCATCGACGCCGTCGTGAGCGTCAATGATTGCCCCGTTCAGAAGCTCATGCTGCACAACTCGCGTCTGGATATGGCCCACGTCGCTAAAATCGGGATCGCGCTTCGGGCGCCCACCCCGCGGCTCGTGGCGCTCGTTCTCGTCAACATCCCACTCGGCACCGCCGCCTCTACCGCGCTCGCGGACGCTACCATCGGCGGGTCGCTCCGCCTGGAACAGTTAGTCCTCGAGCGCTGTGCGATCGGCAACCCGGGTGCGGTGGCGATCGTCGAGGCGCTGCGTCACGCGCGCGCACTGTGGAAGCTCGACCTGACCGGCAACCGCATCTCCGACAGCACGTGCCCCGCCATCGCCGACCTGCTACTCGCGAACGACTCGCTGCAGCTGCTGGGCCTCGGCGGCAACGCTCTCTCCGACCGCGGCGTCCTCGGATACCTCGCGCCGGCGCTCATGGCACTTGTGGTCGCGCGCGGGGCCGCCAACCGACTGGAGCAGATCGATCTGCGCGGCAACGCGCCCGGCGTTTCCCGCCGCACCGCTTCGGACCTGCTCGCGCGACTGGCGAGTAGTAGTAGTAGTAGCAGTGATACGAGGGGCGGTAGTAGTACTAGTACTGCTACTGTTGCTGGAAACTGTGCGAGCAGTACTAGTATTATCAGTAGTAGTAGTAGTGATACGGGTGGGATCAGAGCGACGTCACCCAGACGGCGCGCACCACAGCCAAGCAGACAGCAACTCCAGCTAGTATTTTGATTGGCTGAAACTACTTTTAAACTGCTTCAGATTGGCGGAAAACACGTCGAGGCGGGTGGGTGGCGTTGGCGCTGCCGCCGGAATCAGACGGCCAAGCGGCGCCCAATCCAACCACCCGATTGAGCAGCTCCCCGTGTTGACCCAAAGCCACGCCACTCTCTCTTTCAGGGCTGACGTGCATTTTGGAAAACGTCTTCGGTCGCTCTTCCAAAGCCGCTCGACTGCCTGCCTGCCTGCTCGCCTGACACCATGGTCGACGCCTCGCCCGTGACGAACCGCCCGCAGGTGGCCATCCTGGACTTCGGTTCGCAGTACAGCCACCTGATCGCGCGCCGCGTGCGCGAGCTGCACGTCTTCTGCGAGCTGTACTCGTGTCTGGTCTCGGCCGAGGAGCTGCGCAAGCACACGCTGACGGGCATCATCTTCTCGGGCGGGCCCAACTCGGTCTTCGACAAGAACGCGCCGCACGTGGCGCCCGAGGTGTGGGCGCTCATCGAGGAGCGCAAGCTGCCCGTGCTCGGCATCTGCTACGGCCTGCAGGAGTTCGCCTTCACCTTCAACGGCAAGGTCGCGCCCTCGCAGCGCCGCGAGTACGGCAAGGCCATCGTGACCCGCAAGATGGACGTGGACTCGGGCGGCCTCTTCGATGGCCTGCCCGAGCACTTCCAGATGTGGATGAGCCACGGCGACAAGCTGCACGCGCGCCCGGATGGGTTCGTGGACGTGGCCGTCACGGAGAACTCGGAGCACGCCGCCATCGTCAACGTGGCCAAGAAATTCTTCGGCATCCAGTTCCACCCGGAGGTGACCCACTCGCCGCTCGGTAAGGACGTGCTGCGCAACTTCGTCGTCGGCATCTGCGGCTCGCCCACGGACTGGGACATGCGCTCCATCGCCGACGCCTTCATTGACGAGGTGCGTCAAACGGTCGGCCCGGACGGCCACGTCATTGGCGCCGTCAGCGGTGGCGTTGACTCGTCGGTCGCGGCCGTGCTGCTCCAGCGCGCGCTCGGCGACCGCTTCCACGCTGTCATGATCGACAACGGCCTGCTTCGCCAGAACGAGGCGGTCGAGGTCGTCGAGCGTCTGCAGAAGAAGCTCGGCATCAACCTTAAGTGCATCGACGCGTCGGACCGCTTCCTGGCCGCCCTCGAGGGCGTGACGGAACCGGAGACGAAGCGCAAGACCATCGGCAACCTGTTCATTGAGATCTTCCAGGAGGAGGCCAAGCGCATCGGCCACCCGGTGGACTTTTTGCTGCAGGGCACGCTGTACCCGGATGTGATTGAGAGCATCTCGTACAAGGGTCCCTCGGCGACCATCAAAACGCACCACAACGTCGGTGGTCTGCCCGAGACCATGCACCTGAAGCTCATTGAGCCGCTCCGCGAGCTCTTCAAGGACGAGGTGCGCGAGCTCGGCATGGCCCTCGGCATTGACGAGGAGAGTGTGTGGCGCCACCCGTTCCCCGGCCCGGGCCTCGCCATCCGCGTGCTCGGAGAGATCTCGCGCGAGGCGCTCGATACGCTGCGCCAGGCGGACGCCATCTTCCTCGAGGAGCTGCGCAGCGCCGGCCACTACAAGACGACGGGCCAGGCGTTCTGCGTGCTGCTGCCCGTCAAGTCGGTCGGCGTCATGGGCGACGGCCGCACGTACGAGAAGGTGGTGGCCATTCGCGCCGTGAGCACGTCGGACTACATGACGGCCGACTGGTACCACATGCCGTACGAGGTGCTCGGTCGCATGTCGAACCGCATCATCAACGAGGTGCGTGGCGTCAACCGCGTCGTGTACGACATCTCGTCCAAGCCGCCGGCCACCATCGAGTGGGAGTAAGCGGGCGGCTACCTTGTTCCCGATGCTGGGGACGATGTCCGAGGGTCGTTGTCGCCGAGCGGACGGCGACAGTAGCGAGGCAAACACCGAGCGGTGCGTTTGTGTATTGAATAGAAGAGAGAGAGGAAAGGCCAATAAAAAAGAGAGACGTGAACAGCAATCCTATCCCACCGACCGAGGTGAGCGGTGCCATCCTGTTCGTCGGTGGTGGCAACACCTTGAAGCCGCCGCTCAGCGGTTAGGACGGTGTACTGTACAGTCGCGTGTGAACTCAGCGGCACTGATCGGTGAGGCGGCGCCCCCGTGTCAGTCAATAAATGCGACCGCGGTGCAGCAGACTCGCGTCCGGAAGCAAGTCACACCGTGAGTGCATGGATCGGTATTCGTTCATGCTGACTGGTCCCCTACCAATGCGGTTGGAAGGGCGCGAACGAGAGGTATTCTTGATACCGATCCGCTCGGAGCGAGCGCGACGCCACGACGCCACGACGCCCCGTGGGACTGTTGACACCCAGTCTGCTGCCCTGGCCGCTCGCTCCATGCGTGTACTCACAGCGAACTTTCAGTACCAGTGCAGTGTACGCTTACTTACGCACGACCCGCTACACATGAGCATCCCGCCAGTCAGTCAGCGCGAGCGGGCGGGCGGCGCTTTCGTGGCGATCGGCGTTCAGTATTTGGGTCACGCGATCGCGATGGGCATCATGAGCTCCCACTAAGTGCGCACTGGGGAGCTAACACTTTTCGCAAAGTACGCCCTTTAACTTGATCTTTGTAAGCGCTTCAACGCGTTAAGTTCGCGTGACCTTGATTCTCTCGACAGCGCGAGGGGAAAAATGCACCGCGGAAAGAGACGGGCGGGCACATCGGCGGCCGGTGCTTCTCCTCCGTCTCCTGCGTCGCTCTCCATGGCTCCATTCGCCCCCGCACGCCTATCGCCGCAGTCTCAACCCGCGGACGACGAGAAGGCGGCGCTGCTGTCCGAGCCGTTCCTGTCTTTTTCCTCCTCTACCCACCCGCGACCGCCGCCGCCGACCAGTACGCTGATCCCCATGGGCATGCGGCAGCTCGGGCCGCAGGGCGTCATCGTGCTGCTCTGCTGCATCAACCTGCTCAACTATGTGGACCGCGGCATCATCCCGGGCGCGCCCGAGAAGTTCGACACGTTCATCTCGTCCACGCTGGGCGTGAGCGTGTTGCAGCAGTCCGTCTACTTCGGGCTGCTCACCTCGGCCTTCATCGCGAGCTACTCTATCTTTTCCATGGTCTTCGGCTACCTGTCCCTCTCGCACCGCCCATTCCGCATCATCGCCGTCGGCATGTCCATCTGGGTCATCGCCGTCGTCATCTGCGGCATCGCCCAGGCCGCCGACAGCTACTACGTGCTCATCATCGGCCGCGTCATCAGCGGCGTGGGCGAGGCCTCCTTCCAGTGCACAGCCACGCCCTTCATCAACCGTCACGCGCCTCCTGCCCGCCGTGCGCTGTACCTGGGCATCTACTTGGCCTCCATCACGGTCGGCACAGCCATCGGCTACATCTACGGCTCGCTCTTCGCCAACTCGGGCTTCGGCTGGGCCGGCGCCTACTACTTCGAGGGCATCCTCATGACGTGCCTCGTGATCGCGAGCCAGCTCTGCGTGCCCGCCGAGCTGAACCAGGTGCCAAGCGAGACGAGCGACAAGGTTCCTCACGACAAGTCGGGGGTGGTGCTGGTCGACACACCTGGCGAAGTGCTCAGCACTCGCGGCGACACGACAGCGTTCCTGGACGCGGACGCGGCGTCTCCCGCTGCCTTGTCAATGGCCGGCAAGCTGGACAAGAGCCACTCGTTCTTTGGTTCCTGGTGGGAGATCTTCAGCAACGTGCCGTTCCTGTTCGTGATCCTCGGCCACTCGGCGTACACGTTCTCGCTCGCGGCGCTCAGCACGTTCAGCCCCGCCATCTTCATCGGCCTGGGGCTGTTCAGCAGTGAGACGACCGTCTCGCTCCTCTTCGGCGCGCTTGTGGCCGTCACGGGAACGATCGGCACGCCAGTTGGCGGCATCATCGTCGACAGACTGAGTAAGA